>UCOK01019352.1:6837-108134 GCA_900474325.1 Synergus umbraculus
GGGGGGGGGGGGGGGGGTAAAAAATATTTTAATGGACTTTCTGTTATACAGGTATAAATCTGCATAGTTTAAACTATTTTTATTGTAAATTGAAATCTTCAAAAAAAATTTTTTGCTCTTCCAATTAAAAGAAGTGTTTCGTTTTTTTTATTTTTAGCGATATTTTTAGGGGAGTGTTTTTGACTCCCCAAAGAAGGTTTTCATTACTATTAGAACTTCGCGCAAACAACTTTTTTTTTCGATACGCCCTACTATTCAACCTGATAATAAAAAATACTCTCTAAATCTGAATTACACTGAGAAAAATTTTTGGTTATGCCAACCAAATTTTTGTTGAACCAACCAAAGTTTTGTTAATTAATTAATTTAACTGAGATTTTGTTGGTTCAAATGAATTTTCTTGGTTCAACAAAAAGTTTGTTGAAGGAACCAAGATTTGGTTGTCACAACCAAACAATTTTTGTTGCTTCTATAGCAACAAAAAGTTTTGTTGTCCGCACCAAACATTTTTCCCAGTGTAGTCATAAGTTACTAACGAAATAGTGCCAAATCGTTTACTAATACACTTAAGTAAGCATTTTTACTATAAATTAGTTAAAAACTACTAATTCATAGTTAAAAAGTACTAATTCAGTTAGTAACGGTAAATAAATCAATTAGTGAGCCTTACTAACTGAATTAGTACTTTTTAACTATGAATTAGTAGTTTTTAGCTAATTGATAGTAAAAATGCTTACTAGAGTGTATTAGTAAATCATTTTGGCACTATTTCGTTAGTAACTTACGACTAATTCAGATTTAGAGAGTACACTGAGAAAAAGGTTTGGTTCAGACAACAAAATAATTTTGTTAGTATTTATGCAACAAAATTTGTTTGTTGGGTCAAGAAAACGTTTTCTTAAACCAACAAATCGTTTGGTTGAACTAACAAAAATTGATTTCAGCCAAAAAAACATATTTTATTGCATAAAATATTTTTCTGAGTGTACTGTTATACATTTTTAACATATCTCATGAAGAAATGCAACAATTTCGCTAGACTTTTCAATCAATGACTAATTTCTTACTCTAAAACGAATTATATTTATCGCAATTTAAAATTATCCTTAATCGTTAACAGAAAGGAGTATGTTGCTCGCATTTTACTCTCATGCACGATATATTATGCATTTTATGCTAATGTATTCCGCCTGGAGTGTAACCGCACATAATACGAGACATAATGTCTGACGCGTGTCTTATACATGTACTTTTCCTACTTGTGGAATTAAACAGAAGAGGAAGAGGAAGAAGAAGAAGAAGAAGAAGAAGAAGAAATTTTCTTTACTTGGAAAAAATATAAAAGCGGGACTACGATAAGCTTATAACCCCATGGAAAAAAGCAATTAAAAATCTACGTGCGACGATAGCTAACGGCGACGGACGGCTTCGTAGTAACTATACGAGTAAATGCAACCCAGATTGTACTAATCGAATTTTATCTCGAGGAAGGGAACATGCACTCTGGTATTTACGTTAATAATTTTATCACGCATGTGCAACCGCAGCCACGAGAGTCAATTTTTGTGTGGGTGAGTTCAGATTTATGTGAGTGGGTTATGCTTCCGTGTATGGATAATTACCCGTCGACTTGGTGACTATGTGTAAGTTATATCCATATAGTAATCTTTTTAGAACTTATCTCACTTAACGTGGAAGGCCAACACGAGCGACACTTTGTCGCACTTAACTCTTGCTAAGGTAATTCGTGTCGCCTTGTAGGAAAATTTTCAACCATCGGGATTGGGAATCACAGATCTGCCACTTAGTGCCAAATCAGGGTCGCTTTTAATCAAGAATATAACGCGTTCCTTCGTTAGGGAAAATTATTATATTCCAGTTTTATTGTTTTGTGGTTTTCATTAGGATTTTTTTCAATTTTAGAGATCGTTGACTACTCCTCATTTTTTATAATTACTAGCAATTATGCGAGTTAGTTTCTCGTTGTTGCACATCTTTTGCCTGCTTTTGCTAGTAGAAAAAATAATTGAGAATTTTCTCACTAAAATTGAATCAGTGAAAATTCACTGAGAATCAGTCAAAAGTCACTGAAATTTTCAGTCATTTTAACTAACCTACTAAAAATTTCAGTGACTTCTCACTGATTTCCAGTAGATTTTTCACTAATTAAAGTCGTGAAAAAAGAGTCACTGAAAATCAGTGGAATTTGACTGGTAATCAGTTAAATTTCACTGATTCAAGTTTAGAGAGTTTAATTCTTGAAATATAAAATCTTGTAATTCTTTATCTAATTTCAGGAATCTTCATGGGTTTTATAAAATTCATTAAAATGACTTTATTATCCGTCAAAATTTGGTGAAATTTCTATTAAATTTCGTAAATTCTCTTGATATTTCTTAAAATTACTTTAAATTACTCAAACTCGCATAAAGTCTCATTAAATCTCTTAAAATTTCTGAAAATCCACTGAAATTTTCTAAAATCTATTGAATCCATTCAAAATCTTTAAAATTGCTTAATATACCATAAAACATCGTAAAATCCCTTAGAAAATTCCTTAATATCTCATAAACTATCTTAAAGTCGCTTAAAATTACTTGGAATCTCCAAAATATCATCAAATCCCATAAAGTTACTTAAAATCCCATTAAATCTTATGAAATTCCTTGACATTCGTGAAAATGAAAAATATTCTCACCAAATCCTTTAAAATTTCTGGAAATAAATTTTCTTTAAATTACTTAATATCCTTTATATCTTAATATATTTTAAAGTTGCTTAAAATTATTTAGAATCTCCCAAAATATCAACAAATCCCATAAAATCACTTATAATTTCTAAAATCTCAATAAATTTCGTTTTTGCACACCTTTTGCTGTAGAAAAAATAATTGAGAATTTTTAATTCATGAAATATAAAATCTTGTAATTCTTTATCTAATTTCAGAAATCTTCATGGGTTTTATAAAATTCCTTAAAATGCCTTTATTATCCTTCAAAATTTGGTGAAATTTCTTTTAAATTTCGTAAATTCTTTTGATATTTCTTAAAATTGCTTTAAATTACTCAAAGTCTCATAAAGTCTCATTAAATCTCTTAAAATTTCTGAAAATCCACTGAAATTTTGTAAAATCTATTAGATCCATTCAAAATCTTTAAAATTGCTTAATATCCCATAAAACATCGTAAAATCCCTTATAATTATTTTAAATTCTATAAAACATGAAAAAATCAGGTGAATTTCCTTAAAATTACTTAAAATTATTCAAAATATCAGAAAGTCTCATTATATCTCTTAAAATTAAGAAAAATTCCATTAAATTTCGTTAAATTCTTTAAAATTCTGATATCACACAAATTTATTTTTAATAAATATAATATTTTAAATCCTTTAAAATTATTTTAAAAATCCCATGAAATCTCGTTAAATACTTTCAATTACCTGGAAATCCAATGAAAACTCTTTATTAGATTTTTAGATTCTTTAAATTTTTTTAGATTCTATAAAACCTCAATAACAGGTAAAATCCTTTAAAATTTCTGAAAATCAGAATAAATTTCATAAAATTCCTCAAAATATCGTGAAATTACTTAATATTTCTAAAATCTCAATAAATTTCGTAAAGCCCTTTTAAATTCCTTAACATTTTTCAAGATTCCGTGAAATCACATTAAATCTCTTAAAATACCTTTACATTCAATGAAATTTCGTAAAAAGTCTAAAAGTTTCTCAAATTAGACAAAATTCCACAAAATATATAGTCAAATTTCTTAAAATTACTTTATAATCCTTTAAAATCTCATAATTTTTCCCACAAAAATGGGGGATGGAAAAATTAAGGGATTTCAATAGTATGCAAAGTAATTCAGAGATTTTCATTTTTGAAATATAAAAATTGTAATTGCTATTCTAATTTTAGGAATCTCAATGTAAAATTCTTTTAAATTCCTTAAAATTTTTCAAATTCCAGTTAAATCTAAATAAAACCCTATAAAATCCAATGAAATTTCTTAAAATTCCTTGAATTTCTTAAAAGCCCTTAAAACTATTTAATATTTCTTAAAATATTTGAAGTAACGACATTTATTAAAATTTCTTGTATTTTATTATTTTGGATAATTATTATAATTATTATATTATTCAACACGATACGATTGACTCGAGAGAGAATGATTATTATTTTTGACACTTAAATATTCTGTAAATATAAGCTGCACGGAGAGAAAGCTATGGTTGGTCCAACCATAGAATATTGAAAGATATGGGGCAACCATATCGCTATGGTTGGTGCAACCATAGTATGGTCAGCACAACCATAGTTTGGTTGACGCAACCAAAAAAATAGATAAGCTAAGCAATTGAATGGTTGCGCTGACCAAGCTATAGTTGCAGCAACCATAGATATGGTTGCAGCAACCATAGATATGGTTGCCCCATATTTTTCAATATCTATGGTTGGCCCAACCATAGCTTTCTCTCCGTGTGCGTTGATTCGAAATAAACATCTTGATCAATATTAAAAAGCCTTAAAAAAATCTTCCCCAATTTTTCTAGCATTTTTTACTTGCTTTTGTGTGAGGTGTCCCAAATTGCCCCAGTGCATGTCCCTAATTACCCCGGTACAGTGGTAATTAGAGACACATAACACTCTTTGAATTTTTCACCCGCACAGTGTGTCTTATTAAATTGCATTTTTCATTAGTCTTAAATTTGATCAAATTCAAAATTGGCACGACTTTTTAAAACCTCAGACAAATAAATCACATTCATTTAGTCGGTTCAGTTGAAATTACAAAACTGCTAGAAACTTAAAATTGAAATTGAAAGCCTAAATGAGTACTTCCTTTAACGTCTTATTTAAAAAAAAATCATTAATAATGATTAAGATTCTTTGAATAGATATTTTACTTAAGATATGTGATATACTGATATACTGATATAAAAACAACAGGATTATTTAGACACGTAAGTACCTTGTTGAGGTCGATCGATGAATACTTGAGGAAACTTGTAAAAAGCTTGAGCTCTTTCGCGTGATATGTTGTGAGTGCCTTGAAATCCGAGGCAACTAGTAATTTCCAGGTATATAGGAATGCAACAAGTGAGCGAGAGAGCAAAATTATTCTTCACAATTAATCTCCACCCAAAAAATCATAGGTCATTATTTTAACTTGCAAGAGTTGAATAAGTTTCGACTTCAAAATTCGAATAACTGATTTTTTTAAAAATTTAATAGCTATTTACTTTACAAGGCGCGAAAGGAGGCAATTATCGGACGCATGTGAATAGGATAGGATATATAGGCTAATAATTTATTATTATATTAAATATATTAGAGAGAGGGGAGAGAGAGGGTGGTAGAATAGGATAGGATACAATATGATACAATAGAATATGATAGAATATAATACAATAGAATAAGATACAATTCGATGTGATAGGATAGAATAGGATAGGAGGATAGGATAGGATACAGTAGAATACGGTAGGATAAAATACGACAGGGTACAATAGAATACGATAGGATAGGATTCAATTCGATATGATAGGATAGGAGGATAAGATAGGATAGGATACAGTGGAATACGGTTGGATAAAATACGTCAGGGTACAATAGAATATGATAGAATAGAATACAATATAATAGGATACGATATGATAGGATACAATACGATAGGATACGACAGAATAGAATAAATAGAATAGGATACAATAAGATAGGATACGGTGGGATAGAATACGATAGAATAAAATACTAACGGATAGGATAGGATAGGATAGGACAGGATACAATAGAATATGATAAAATATGATATAATACGATAGGATAGGATAAGATAGGATATGATACGATAAGATATAATAGAATACGATAGAATAGGATACGACAGGATACAATAGAATAGGATAGAATACAATAGGATAGGATTCGATAGAATAAGAGAGAGGGGGGAGGGAGAGAGAACCTCCGGTTTATTTATTTAGGTATTTTTACTTTCTGTCCTATTTTACTTTCTGTACTACTTTTGCAGTACTTTCGTTCCTGTACTGTAAATGGCTCCCCTCGAGACGCCGAAAATCGATGTTTCGCTACACGTGTCATGAAAAAAGAATTTAGGATATTTCAAGATTTTTCAAAACAATTTAAGAGATTTTAAGGTATTTTGTAGAATTTTATGATATATCAGGATATATATAGGTATAAGGATTGTTTTAATGAATTTTAAGGGATCGGAAGGACTTTTGATTTCAGAAAATTTTAGAAATTTCAAAAGATTTCAAAAGCATCCGGGCCTTGGATCTAAATGCAAATTATTAATCAATCCAGATATTTTTATATATATAATTAACCCCTTTGGTAGGTAGAACTTGATAGATCAGAGAGTCTCTAATGAGGAGCTATGAAACACTGATGCAGAAAGGTATTCAGCGAAAGATCAATCACGCGCGATGGAATTTATCATCGCACATCAAAGGTAATATTAGAGATTTAATAACGATCCCTCGAAATATATTAATAATTATTATTTATACGGAGAAAAATTAATACCAGGTGAACGAGGAAATGAAGATTAATCCTAATTTGAATAATTAATTTTTTGTCAAGTATTATTATTATTATTATTATTATTATTATTATTATTATTTCTTGGGTATCCTAAGTAAAAATACGCTAAGTAAAAATACTATCTTTAAAAACAGAATATACATTTTTTTATAGAGCTAAAAAAAATTTGATTTGACTTATTTTTGCGTAAAATTGTGTATTCAAAATATTTGTTTTACTTCTTACAACAATTTACTTCTTGCAAGAATTCCAAAAAGTTTCTGAGAATTTTAAACAATTTTTAATTTTAATTTTAATTTTTCAGGAATTTTAAGCAATTTCGAAGATTTTCGAGAATTTAAAAATATTTAAAGGAATTTTAAGAGAATTCAAGAGGTTTTAATAATTTTTTAAAGATTTTGGCATGTTTAAGGGTTTTATTAAATTTTATGAAATTTCTTATAATTCTAAGGGATTTTACGATATTTTTATTACTTTCAAAAGTAAGGGAATTTTATTGAGGGATTTCAAAAGTTTTTTTCGTAATTTTTAAAACTTTTGTACAATTCCATATCTCTAATAATTTTAGGGAATTTCAAGTGATATTTCTGATTTTTAAAAGAATTTAGGAAATTTTTAAGGATTTCATGGAATTTGATGAGATTTCTAATAATTTTAATGTATTTTAAAGAAATTAAATGTATTTTAACTGTTATAAAATTTTAAAGAATTCTAAGAAGTTTCTGGAAATTTTAAGAGATTTTCACGAATTTTAAGCAATTTCGAAGGTTTTCGTGATACAATAAAAATAAAAATAATAAATTACGAATTAATAATTAATTAAATTAATAATCATTTATCGACGTGTTTGGAATTTTAAGAGATCATGAAACTTGTCGTGAAATTTCGAAATTTCAAAAGGTTCTTGAGAATTTTAAAGGATTTTAAAGGATTTTAATCGTTCTCAAGGAATTTCCAGGAATTTTAAGAGAATTCAAAAGGTTTTAATTATTTTTAAAAGACTGGATTTTTAAGGGCTTTATTAAATTTTATAAATTTTTTAGTAATTTTAAGGGATTTTACGAGATTTTTATTACTTTCAAAATATTTTATGGAATTTAAAGGATTTCAAAATTTCTAAAGGAATCTTGTCGTGCTGGAATTTCGAGGAATTAAAAAATTTTTATAGATTTTTGAGAATTTTAAAGAATTTTAAATGTTATCTATGTATTAAAATTTCCAAGAATTTTACGACAATTAAGAGATTTTAATGACTTTTAAAACACTTTATTGGCATTTTTAAGGATTTTATGAAATTTTATGAGATTTCTAATGCTTTTCAGGGATATCAAGAAAGTTTTCTGATTTTTAAAATATTGTATAGAATTTTTAAGAATTTTATGGAAGCTGACGAAATGTTGAACACTTTTAATGAATTTTAAAGGATATAAAGGGTTTTTAAAAGTTATTGTAGAATTTTAAAGACTTTCAAGAAGATTCTGTGGGTATTTTAAGAGGTTTTCACGAATTTGAACTGATTTCAAGAGATTTTTATGACTTTTAAAATATTTTATTGCATTTGGAAGGATTTCAAAGACTTTCGTAAAATTTGAAGGACGAGAACAAATCAACACAATCGCGATTATTTTATTTTCCTTCTTACAACTTCAAGTCATTCAAAAGACAATCAGGTTTGCAAAAACAATGTATGCGAGATTTTCGTGAAATTTTGTGACACCACTTTTTTAATATAGGATAACTTTTATAAGAAGTATGCGAACTTCGATTCAACAATATAAAAGACTTTTTTTCATATATAAAATTGGGAACATTTTATGTGACATATATATATATATATGTATATAACAAAATTTTTATTGTTTTCCGTATTCACGTTTTCAAGTTTTATGGTTACAGTATCTGTATATCATTCAATAATCTAATAATGTTCGAAATTTTAATTCTATAATTTTTTAAGAGAGTCATCACTAATCTTTATAAGACTTTTGAGGACTAAAATTAAGTAATCTTTAAACGATGTTATCGGCATATGTCGACATTGTTTTTTGTTTTTCAAGCACATTATCTATATGTATTGCATAGCACTGCAGACAAACTCATCATAAATCGCGCAATATTTGTCACTCACTATAATATGTTTATAGATGTCTTTCGAATGATTAATGAAAAAGTATAATTTCATCAGTATTGAAAATTCCTCAGCTGAAGTGTATTCTTTTCATTTTAAAATGGAATATAATAATATTACAAATTACTTTACTCTTTTTCTTCTTATGGTTATTTTATCTCTGGAAATTGTAGCTGCATCCCGAAATATTAGTTATACGTGAGATGATAATTTTATAAAATAACACGAAAAAGACTGTTATGTTATATGGTGTTGTCATGACCACAGAAACAATAAAATGTGATACAACAATATCTTTGATACAATTACCAATTTTCGGTTGTCACAAAACTACATACGATTGTAGAATATTTATTCTACTCGAAAACGAGGAACCTTTTTAAAATTATTAAATGAGGTATGTTTATAAGTCTCTCGGGACGTAACAATTTCTGCAGTTGTGACAAACATATCAGTTTCTTCCGTGAATTAAGCCTCTGGACCCACACTTTCAAAAAGTTACGTAAAACCCACACATGGAAAAAAATATTTATTTCTATTTT
This sequence comes from Synergus umbraculus, assembly GCA_900474325.1. NCBI lineage: Eukaryota > Metazoa > Arthropoda > Insecta > Hymenoptera > Cynipidae > Synergus > Synergus umbraculus. The sequence goes on from UCOK01019352.1 coordinate 16,076, forward strand.
ATTTAACAGCAACAAATTTATTTACAAAAAACCACCTCCAGTGTGGGTCCAGATGTTTAATGAAGTAACTTTTGTCATAAATCTTGTAGACGATCATCAGCATTACACATCCGTGAAAAACGTTTAATTATTGTTTCTTCCGAAAAGAATAAAGCGACAATTCAACAAATTCCCTACATAGTCAGAATTTTACAAAATGGAGAATTTCAATGTGGAGGAAGCATACTTTCAACAACTGTTATCATAACTGCTGCTCATTGTGTTTCTCCCAATGGAACGTATGTTGTTTCATCTGGTTCGACTTACGTAAATCTTGGAACACCTCATGATGTAATAAGTAGAATTGTACACGATAAGTATAAAAAATCTTGGTTACCTTCTCCTTATGATATTGCTCTGATTAAAATATATCCAGCTATTGATTTTGTCCATTCGGGTAATCGAAACATTCAACTTTATCGTGGATCTGTACCACCAAACGCTCTTGGTACATTTAGTGGCTGGGGTTGCAATCAAAAGCCAAAGTAAGTAATCTTATCCTCAAAATTCCATTTTTTTTATTTTATACAAAAATTATTAAAATTAAACATTTTTTCGTTCTCTGCATGGCATTTTTTCTATTTAAAAAATTAATAGCGTTGCAGAAATGCCCGTCACTGAGAAAAATGTTTGGTTCGAACAACAAAAGTTTTCATTGCTATAGAAGCAACAAAAATTATTTGGTTGTGCTAACCGAATTTTTTTTGAACACACCAAAGTTTTGTTACTTCAACTAAAACTGAGATTTTGTTGATTTAAAGGAATTTTCTTGGTTCAACAAAAGGTTTGTTGAAAGAACCAAGATTTGATTGGCTCAACCAAACAATTTTTGTTGCTTCTATATCAATAAAAAGTTGTGTTGTACGAACCGAACAGTTTTCTCAGTGTTAAAATACATTTGATTGAAGTTACATTTACATTTACAAAATTTCTAAACAAGATACTTATTTTAGGTCCCCATCTGCATTTCCTGATGAATTGCAATCAATTACTGTACCAGTAATAGGCCAATTTCAATGTCAGTGTCATTTTCTTATATGGGGTGTTATTACAAAAAAACACGTTTGCACTTTTGCTAAAGGACAAAAAGGCAGTTGCAAAGGAGATTCTGGAGGCCCCTTAGTGGTAAATGGACGTCTACTTGGCGTTATGTCTTATTCTATTGGGCTACTAACGCATCCAGATGTTTTTATAAAAGTATCCAATCCGGATATCCAAGCCTGGATCAATTCAAAATTTAAAATACTTTTTGGCTAGTTATATGAATTAAAACCTGCTCTAAATAAAGAATATAAATATTTAATAATTAGATGAACTGATTATTTACATTAAAATAATTTTCAACAATTTTTGTAAATTTCTTACATGAAAGGTACCCCAAACCCGAACTCACCGATTTTTATGATTCGTATACAATATATAGATGTTGTAGTACATTAAAAAATTGAAAAATAAATCAAAAATATAATTTAAATTATAAAAAATAAAATTCTAATTTTAAAAACGCCTATAAAATATTCTTTTCATATTGGTCCGATTTTCGACCAATCACAGCTTATAAATTGAAAAATAATTCAATTATGACAAAATATTTATATTTATAAGAAAAATAGAAAAATAAAATTGACGTATTTCTGCAGTTTTTATTAAAAATATTTTTAGAGGGTAGAACCACCCCTATTAATAAAAATTAGTAGCATCTGTATTATTCGATGGTTTTTAAACAAATTTTAAAATGTGCAATACTTGTAAGACTTCATTGTAATAAAAATATTGTGATACATATTTAAGGGGTGAAAACCGCCCTTAAAGATTACGTCCAAAAACCGTTTTTTTTAAATATCTTTTTTAGAATCAATATTTTAAAATAAAACCAAATGGGTAATAATCCTCATAAAAAGTGTAACAAATTCTGTGAGGTTTGATTTTTGGGGGTTGCAACCCCTATACTTTTAATTGACGAAAAAATAAAAACAACATGAATTTCTGTAGTAAAAAATTGAAAAATAATTCAAATGTGTCCAAATATTTATATTTAGAAGAAAAATAGAAAAATAAAGGATGTATTTCTACAGTTTTTATAAAAAATATTTTTGGAGGAAAAAACCACCCCTATTAATAAAAATTAGTAGCATCTGTTTTATTCGATGGTTTTGAAACAAATTTTAAAATTTTCAGTACTTGTTAGACTTCATTGTAGTACAAATATTGCAAAACATATTCAAAGGGTAAAACCCACCCTTAGGGTTTACCCCACGAAATAGTTTTTTTTTAATTTTTTTCTTTCCTAATCAATATTTAAAAAACAATGGATGATAGTCCTTATAAAAAGTGTAACGAATTCTGAAAGATTCTATTTTTGAGCAACCCCCCCTACGTTTAATGGGTTAAAATAGTTCTACTGTAATCAAACATTTATGTATTAAAAAATATTTTTAGTCACTGTAAACAAAAATAAAACTAAGTAACCGCCGTTGAAGTGAAAATATTGTAAAAAGGGAATTTTATGCTAATACAAAAACTTACAAGGTGGCTCAAAACTACCCGAGAAGTTGTTTTTTACCTTTTTTTTTATTGTGATATTTTACTAAATATAATTTCTAACAATTTAAAACTTAAAATCAAATGTTCAAAACTTATGTTTTGAACATTTTTTTGATAGTTATTATTACTGTTCATACTTAAAAAAAAATTGTTAAAGAATAATTGTTTCTTTAAATTTTTTTAATTTGTATTAACAAAATAAAGGGTTGCAATCCTAAAAAGCAAATACCCCATTTATTTTTATTAAAAGATATTGACTAGAAAAAAGATATTTCGAAAAAACTTTTTTTGGGTGTAAAATTTAAAGGGTGCGTTTCACCCCTCAAATATGTATTATATATTTTTACTATAATGACATCTTACAAGTACTGAATATTTTAAAATTTGTTTGAAAATAATCGAATAATACACATGCTACTAATTTTTATTAATAGGGGTGGTTTACCCTCAAAAATTATTTTTTTTCTATTTTTCTTCTAAATATAAATATTTGGACATAGTTGAATTATTTTTCAATTTTTTGCTGCAGAAATTCATGTCAAGTTTTTACTTTTTCGTCAATCAAAAGTAGGGATTGCAACCCCTAAAAATCAAACCTCACAGAATTTGTTACACTTTTTATAAGGATTATTACCCATTTTGTTTTATTAAAAAATATTGATTCTAAAAAAGATATTTCAAAAAAACGGTTTTTGGGGGTGAACTTTAAGGGCGGTTTTCACCCCTTAAATATGTATCACAATATTTTTACTACAATGACGTCTCTTATAAGTACTGCGCATTTGAAAATTTGTTTGAAAACCATTGAATAATACAGATGCTAATAATTTTTATTAATGGGGGTGGGTTTTACTCTCAAAAAATATTTTTTATAAAAACTGCAGAAATACGTCAACATTATTTTTCTATTTTTCTTCTAAATATAAATATTTGGTCATAATTAAATTATTTTTCAATTTTTTACTGCAGAAATTCATCCCAAGTTTTTACTTTTTCGTTTATTATCATTTTTTCTTTGTTTTTATTGAAATTTCAAAAACTGTGAAGTTAGAAACGGATTATATCTCGGTCGAATGTTATGTACTCTTAGGTTAAAGTAATAACAGAACCGTAAAATTGTTGTATGTAAAAACTAAGATCGATTAAAGAAATTAGAATTTTTACTTATTATATTTAAATCGATTTCACCCTTATCGCCACGCGTAAGAAAGTTTCTACTTTTCTTGCAACCTTAACCTTTGATGCTAACCTTGCAATGCAATTTTCAAATGTGAAATTCTTGATGTGTGAAATTAAAACGAAATGATTCAAGTAAAACTAGTTGAATCAATTTTATCCAGTCTCTCGTGGTCCATAATGAGCCCCAATGAAACTTTTTTCATTTCTGCAAAAAAAAATTCAGAATCGTCTGTTTCCATTCTTCAAGAAGAAGATTCTTTGGAATCTAATTTCGACACGACTGATGACATCGATTCAGAAGATGCAGATCTAAAAACAAAAAAAATTTTTAAATCGTTTAGCTCTCAAGAAAATGGCACTAAAAAGTTCTGGATTCAACATTTTCAGAATTCACTGAGCATAGAAAGTGATTTGCTGGGAAACTTCTTGTGAGTAATTAATTTTTCGTCTTTTGAAAATTATTTTGTGAGAATATTTTTGCACAAAATTATTCTGGAAAATATTCGAGAATCTGTAAATTTCAAGGATTAACTTTAAGGATCAATAAAAAAATTTTCAAAAAACTTGCAAAAAGCTAAAGGCTTAAGGCCATGTAAGACTTACCCGATCCCTACCTTACCGACATTTTTTTCTCTGCAACACAACGTTTTTGTAAAAATAAAAAAATAATTTTTCAAACAAATTTTTTTTACAAATGTAATATTTAAGACCAGATAAACATACCTTAGTGCTTTAGCTTCAATTTCAGAAATTTTCAATTTGATATTTCAATAAATGTAGACGTAGCGTTGCAGACAAAAAAATGTCGGTAAGGTAGGAATCGGCTAAGTATTACATGGCCTTAAGATTCTAAATAAATGAGTAAAAAAAATTATACTCCTATATTTTTCATTCTCGAGAATTTTAAAACTCTATTTCTGTTTGCAGAAAAAAAGGGAAAACCTTCGAGGTCTCAAACAAGGAAAATCTCTCAAGGTTGAAAATTGCCAAGCCAAGATCAAATTCTCAAATCATTTCTAAAATTGAAGAAGTGACCCCAAAAAAATTAGTGCCTCTCATAATTGATCGTTTAAAAGACGATTTCCAGCGACCAGATAATTTTGTGCCACGAATTCGAGCGCACAGAAATTGGAAGCCTCTTTTTCTTAATTGGTTCAACGAAATAAAATCCGAGGATGACGATTCCATAAAAATCCAAAGAAGAATTTCGAGTTGTGTGCTAGAAAAGCCGAGGATTTATTCAATCGGTCTTAAATATAAATTTAAGACTCAGGATTGCGAAGATAGTCAAAGTTTTCTCAAAGAAAAATTTACAGAACTATTATCGCTCAAATCCTTTAAAAAAGAGAAGAAATTTCAGATTGAAGTCTTTTCACTCTATAAATCCTATTTTTCAGAAAATTCTCTAACGACAATGTCTGGATCTACCGAGATACGAAGCAAAGAAACGAGAATAAAATCTCTCAATATAACATCCTCGAAATCGATAGAACCCAAGTACCGATTGGTACCTTTACATCAAATCGCAGGTGTTTTAAAAAACGGTTCAAAGCCTCGAAAGCGTTCTCGAGGAAAAGAAAAAGTAAGAAAATCGAGTTGGAAAAGTTTTGATAAAATTATTGAGAGAAAAAATGTGGACTTTGAATCTAGAAAGGAAAGAACAAGTTCTGATGAAGACAACTGGAAAAGTTCTTGTCGAAAGCACCGGCCGGTTAAAAAAAACAAAAATAGTGAGAATTCAGAAATAATTTCGCTGACTAAGAAATTGGACGAGTCTATCATTTTTTATGAAGATACTTTGAGTGAGAAACTAAATAAAAATTTGAGACAAGAGTCAATGAGTAACAGAAATATTTATGTGGAAGATTCTGATTCTTCGGTTTGCAGAACGGAATTGAGGAAGTTGGACATGCTGAGAAATTTTGAAAAGATGAATCACAGGAATTTGAGAGAAAATGTTGAAAGCGAGATTTTGAAGTGTATAAAAACGAGGATAGACGATGATTTTGAAGATGGTTTTTCTGGGCTAAAGAAAAATTTGAATGAGAGGCGTGATTTATTAATAGGTGATAAAAATTCTCAGAAATCTTGCAATTGTAAGGGCAGAATAGATTCTTACGAAGAAACCAAATCGTCACATATGAAAAAAGTAAAGAAATTGTCGAAAGTCGTGCAATCGAAAAAATCGTTGAAACTTTTGGAGAAATCACGTGAGAGTGATTTTGAAAATTCGTCGACTCTAAGAAGACATTTAGCTAGTAGTTCAAAATCGTCAAAAAGGAATTTGATTGAGTCTGTCGATTCTGGTGTTATTACTGATTTTTCAGTGAATGATCTAAGAATTGAGGAAAATGTTTGTTTAAAAGAGAGAAAAGTGAAAAGATTTCCTTCTTTTGACTCGGATTCTGAAAGTTCTTGGTCGGATGATGATGGCCTTTCTCGAAAACTTGAAAGGGTGGTGGAAATGTTTACTGAGGAACTAGTTCTCTGTGAGAGGAGAATAGAGGCACGAATTAAAAGTAAAAATATGCTCATGGAAGATAGAGATAAAACGTTCGCTGATTTTAGAAGGCGAAGGAAATTCCAGAAGGTAATTTGTACATTTTGAAAATTTATTTTTATATGATTGAAAATTAATAGGGGTGGAAAAGGGTGGATCTCCGATTTTCTTCGGACTCCGTATGATTATGAATTTTGAGGCGCTGATTAGGAATATGACTGTGAAAATTGGCGCAAATTTCATTTTCATGGAGAAATCATGAAGAAACCACATAAAACATATTTTTTTGCGATTATCTTATATAATATGCAAGATTAAAAAAATGCTTCAAACAAAGGTTGTAGATCTCAACGAAATAAATATTTTTTGTTATATATCGATCTTCATAAAAAAAAAACCCATGAACTATGACTCTTCACATTATAAAGAAAAATCATTCTAAAAGAAAATCATTGTAAAGAGAAATGTTAAGGGATATGGCAAAGGGAAATGGCAAAGGGATATAGCAAAGAACAACGATAAAGGGGAGTGCAAAGGGAAAGGGTAAAGGGAAATTGTAAAGAGGTATGGTACAAATATATCGCAAAGGGAAATGGTAAAGGGAAATGTTAGACTGATTTGTCAAAGGGAAAGGATAAAGGGGAATGGGAAAAGGGAAATGGTAAAGGAGAATGGCAAAGGGAAATGGTAGACGGATTTGGTAAAAGGAAAGGGTAAAGGGTAATGGAAAAAGGGATATGATAAAAAGATCGCAAAGGGAAATAGTAAAGTTATATGGCAAAGTTAAGCGGTAAAGAGACATGGCAAAGGGAAATAGCAGAGGGAAATGGCAAAAGAAAATGGTAAACGGATTTATCAAAGGCAAAGGATAAAGTGAAATGGTAAAGGGAAATGGTAGACTGATTTGGTAAAGAGAAGGGGCAAAGGGAAATGGTAGACTGATTTGGCAAAGGGTAAGGGTAAAAGGGAATGAAGAAAGGGAAATGGAAAAAGGGAAATGGTAAAGGGGAATGGAAAAGAGAAATGGTAAACGGATTTGGTAAATGGAAAGGGTAAAGGGAAATGGTAAAGGGGTATGGTAAAAAGATAGCGCAAAGAGAAATAGTGAAAGGAAATGGTACACGGATTTGGCAAAGGGAAAGGGTAAAGGGAAATGGAAAAAGGGATATGGTAAAAAGATATCGCAAAGGGAAATGATAAAGAGATATGGCAAAGGGAAACGGTAAAAGGGAATGGCAAAGGGAAAAGGTAAAGGGGAATTGCAAAGGGAAATGGTAAAGGGATAAGTCAAACGGAAATGGTAAAGAGATATGGCAAAGGGAAATGGTTAAGGGGAATAGCAAAGGGAAAAGGTAAAGTGGTATGACAAAGGGAAATGATAAAGGGATATGCCAAAAGGGAAATGGTAAATGGTAAACGGGAATGGAAAAGGGAAATGATAAATGGAAATGGCAAAGGTATACGACAAAGGAAAATGGTAAAGAGAAATGGAAACGGGAAATGGTAAAGGAAAATGATAAAGGGAAATGATAAAAGGATATGGCAAAGTGTAATGGTAAATGGAAATGGTAAACGGGAATGGAAAAGGGAAATGATAAAGGGATATGGCAAAGGTATACGACAAAGGAACATGGTAAAGAGGAATGGCACCGGGAAATGGCAAAGGGGAATGACAAAGGGAAATGATAAAGGGATATGCCAAAGGGAAATGGTAAATGGAAATGGTAAACGGGAATGGAAAAGGGAAATGATAAAAGGATATGGCAAAGTGTAATGGTAAATAGGAATGGCAAATGGAAATGATAAAAGGGAACGGTAAAGGAAAATAGTAAATGGGAATGGTAAAAGTCAGTTCATCCGAAAATTCACTTTATTTGATCTCTTATCCATTCCTGAATAAAATGACTTTTTTCATTTACATCCGTCTTTCTATTCAACATATTGTAGAAGATGTCAAGAAGCTCACTCGCCCAGAGACATACGACCAGCTCTGAAGATTTTTCAAAGACCTCATCGCTGTCCAGCGAAGAGGATTTCGTCTTGAATATCTCCACCCCCTCAATTCCATCCTTTACAGATTCAGAATATGAAAAATCCACCGAATGATAGAATACCCAAAGAAATCTATTATAGATTTTAAAATCCAGATTCTTGAAAGGGAAGTCAAGATACCTTGTAAAAAGTTATATGTGATGCAGAATCTTGTTGTATATTCGAATTTTATTTTTTAAATATATGGTCCGAATTGATCATTATTACTTTTTCTAGAAATCTTTTGAATTTCCTCTTTATTGAAAATTTGAAATTGATCAGCCATTGTTAAAAGAGAGGGAGAGACAGAGATAGTGCGAGAAAATATGTGAAATTTTAGAATGAGGAACTTTATGCTTGGTTTCTTCATGGTAATTGAACTGTAGAAACACGTCGATTGTCGCCTTGGAAGGTTTGCAACAAGTTCGACCACATCATTAGATGAAGCTTGACCATGTTTCTGCGTTCTATGTGGTTTCCTTTGAGGGGAAAAGGATACTGACGTTCATATTCCGTCTGTGATGGTTCTGTCCAGCTGAGCGGAAATTTGAAATTGACTCAGGTAAAGAAGAACAGAAGACGGTCCTTTTCGCAAATCGAAAACAGTCATTTTGATATACATATATCATATAATATAATATAAAATATGTCATCTCAAGACAATCGACGAACATTATAAATTTCTAATCAAGGGAATAAACGTGCTTTTATTTCTCTACGACTTATATAAGAAAATATTTTGAGAAATTCAGATTCCTCTTGATACATATGTATAAAGTATAATATTTTTATAATTTAGAAGAATGCCGGTTATGCAATGAAAAGAGAAATATTAACTTAGGATCTTCTTCTTCTTCTTCTTCTTCCTTTCAAACAAATTGCATTTTTCTATTACGACGAAAGAATTTCGTGCCATAATTCAAAAAGTTCGATCATAAGAGCGGAATGTCGATTACGATGTGGACCAATTTCACGGAAACTATGTAACACATTATCATCCCTGGAATAATATTTCGATGGAAATTCATTTCGAAAAACCAAAGAAAATAACCGAAAACCGAAATTTTTCGAATCATTCCGGAATGTTTTTTCTGAATCGAACAGTTTCCGATTTAATCCAAAAGAAGTTTTCAATCCTGTTTAATCCTTTTTAGTCCATATGTAAATTCCAAATTCAATTCGAATGAATTCGAAGCTTGCCTTTCAATCCTTTTTAATTCGTGGCGCACATAAAAATGCATAACTTCTGTAGCTCAAAACTTGAACTGGATGCGGCAATTTTTAATGGCAACTCATGAATCAAACACAATTTCTCTACCTTGGACTCGAGATCACGGACGTAATATTTATTTTACTCTTTGTGCGGCAACCCCATATAGTACACATAGTTACGATATCAAAGAACGCAAGGAATCAGGAGCGGAGAGCACATTGGTTAAAGACCTTCTAAGATGCTTTTCCGCGGCTGATCCTTGCCATGAATGCGAATCCCGAAGATCGAAATACATTTCTTTAATTCGCCTTAGCCTGAAAATAATTATGTCCCTCTTGCAACTGAAGATTAGGTAAGATCTCCTTGAAAATTCATGAAATGAAGAAATGAAGAAAAGAAGAAAATAAGTGCATTCATCTGATGAAAAAAAAAATATGAAATTTGCTAATACGTCATTTCAATATGAGCAGGTAATGTCCTTTGAATATCGTTTTCATCTTTTAAATATTTTCGATATATTTTAGACATAAATCGTTCTCGAAAATGGTCAAGTGAGAGAGCAACAATTGTTGGTCCATGTGAAAGATTACGAATAGAAAGATGAAAGTGGAGGATGAACGGTTGGTTCTTAGAAGCATTTGAGAGATGAGCAAACAGTTTTGAAGCTTTTACCACTCGGCAAACAATGGCTGCGATCAAATACAACGGACCATACAAGAGGTGACCACAATATCACTCTGATCCTCGACACGACCTACCTCGAGGATAATAACTGTGAAAGCTTTTCGGGGAAAGACACAACTTGCTGGGGATGCTTCTGTTCAATAATCAATAAATATATTACTGTAACTATCAGTAAAATATTAACTACTACCCTGCTGGAAGTTTATCCCTGTCTATCTCTCGTTTATATCTTCTAAATCTCTTTCTATCTCCATTTCAATCCACATTCAAGCTTATCTCTTTGAATATCTTCTTGTCAATCGCCATTCTCCTCTATCTCTTTCTATCTCTGTATGTACTTGTCTATCCCTTTCTATCTCCATTACAATCCATGTTCACGATCATCTCTTTGAATCTCCTCTTTTCAATCCCTTTTTATCTCTTGTCCATCCCCGTCTATCTTTTTCTATCTCTGTATATACCTGTCTATTCCTTTCTATCTTCTTGTCAATATTAATTCTTCTTTTATCTCTTTTAATCTTCAGTTTTCTATCCCTTTCTATCACCATTTCAATCCATATTCACGTTCATCTCTTTGAATCTCCACTTTTCGATCCATTTTTATCTCTTGTCCAGCGCGTCTATCTCTTTCTATCTCATTGTCAATCACCGTTCTCTTCTATCTCTTTCAATCCCAACTTATCTATCCCTTTCTATCTCCATTTCAATCCATATTTATGCTCATCTCTTTTAATATTCAGTTTTCTATCTCTTTCTATCTCCCTATATACCTATCTATCCCTTTCTACCTTCTTTTTAATCTTAATTCGCTTTTATTTCGTTTAAACTTAAGTTTTCTATACTTTTCAATCTCCAATTCAATCCACATCAACGCCTATCTCTTCGTCAATCGCCGTTCTCCCCTATCTCTTTCAATAACCGCTTCTCTATCTCTGTATACCATACCTGTCTATCCATTTCTATCTCCATTTCAAAGCCACGTCCACGGCTATCTCTTTCAATCGCCACATCTATATTCCTTCCTATTTTTCGCCTATTCTAGTCTATCCCTGTCTGTCCCTTTGTCAAACTCAATTCGCTCTTATCTCTTTCAATACCCACTTCTTTATTCCTAACTATTTCTCTTCTATTATCGCCTATACCTTTCTATCTTCTTTTCAATCAAAATTCGCTCCAATCTCTTTTAATCCCACTTTTCTGTCTCTTTCAATCCCACCCCTATCCTCATCTATCTCTGTCTATTTCCTTGGAAATCGAAATTTACTGCTATGTGTTTTAATCCCCTGATTTCTGTCCCAGTCTAATTCTAAACTTATCTTCTTTAATGTCTTCTTCTGTTTCAATTGAACTCTTTTCTATTTAAATTTATCCTTATTTATCTTATATGTACAAAATATTGTAGGTATAAAATTATTGTACATGTTTAAAAAAAGAAGATTAATAATTTAATAAGGGAAAAATAGCCTTGGGGATAGAAAGAGATAAAAATGTCGAGCAAGGGAGATAGAATTAGGGATAGAAAAGAATACATTTTTTTCGCGAATAAATAGTCTAAGAGATAGAAACAGATAGAAATTGCCAGAAACAGAGATAGACTGAGGGATAGGAAGAGATAAATATTACTATTATTACTTTCTATCTCCATCTCAATCCACATCAATGCCTATTTCTTTCAATCCCCACTTCTAAATCTCTTTCTATCTTTCGTCTATCCCCGTCTATCTCTTTCTACCTCATCCTCAATCACCATTCTCTCCTATCTCTTTCAATCCCCACCTATTCTTCTCTTTCTATCTCTGTATATACCTTTCTATTCTTTTCTATCTACATTTCAATACACATCCACGCCTATCTTTTTCAATCACCACGTCAATATTCCTTCCTATTTTTCGCCTATTCTAGTCTATCCCTTTTTATCTTTTCTCTATTTCCGCCTATATCTTTCATTACCCACTTCTTTATCTCTGTCTATCCCTGTATGTACCTCTCTATCCCTTTCAATCTTCTTGTAAATCTTAATTCGCTTTTATTTCTTTTAATCCCACTTTTCTGTCACTTTCAATGTCCATTTCAATCTATATTCACGCTTATCTCTTTCAATCTCCTCTTTTCTATCCCTTTCTATCTCTTGTCTATATCCGTCTATTTCTTTCTATCTCCATCTCAATTCACATCAACGCCTATCTCTTTCTATCTCTTTATATACCTGTCTATCCCTTTCTATCTTTTTTCAATCTTTATTCACTTTTATCTCTTTTAATCCCCACTTCTTTATTCTCTCCTATAATCGCTTATACCTTTCTATCTTCTTGTCAAATAAAATTCGCTCCAATCTCTTTTAATCCCACTTTTCTGCCCTTTCAATCTTTCCCATATCATCATCTCTCTCTTTTTATCCCTTTGTCAATCGAAATTTACTGCTTGTTTAAAATATGAAGATTAATGAGTTAATAAGGAGAGGTAGCCTTGCGGATAGAAAGAGATACAAATTTGTAGCAAGGGAGATAGAATTAGGGATAGAAAAGAATAAAAATTTTTACGAATAAATAGACTAAGAGATAGAAAGTGATAGACATTATCTGAAATATAGTTAGATTGAGGAATAGGAAGAGATAGATATTAGCAGATATAGGGATAGAATGAGAGATACAATAGTGGATACAAAGGAATAGCGTTTTGGGAATGCAAAATTGTTACTTGGAAGAAATAGAAAAGTTCTATTTCTTTCAATCTCCACTTCTCTATCTCTTTCTATCTTTTATTCATCCCCGTCTATCTCTTTCTATCTATCTCTTTGTCAATTACAATTCTCTCCTATCTCTTTCAATCACCACGTTAATATTCCTTCTTACTTTTCGCCTATTCTAGCCTATCCCTTTTTATCTCTTCTCTATCTCCGCCTATCTCTTTCAATCTCCATTTCAATCCATATTCACGCTTATCTCTTTGAATCCCCTCTTTTCGATTTATTTTTATCTCTTGTTCAACCTCGTCTATCTCTTTCTGTCTCTTATCTATCTTAGCTTATCTTTTTCTATCTCTACTTGTCTATCCCTTTCTATCTCCATTTCAATCCACATTCACACTTATCATTTTGAATCTCCTCTTTTCGATTTATTTTTATCTCTTGTCCATCCTCGTCTATATCTTTCTATCTCTGTGTATACTTTCTTCTCCCTTTTGCCTTCTTGTCAATCTTAATTCGCTTCTATCTCTTTCTATCCCTGTATATACCTCTCTATCTCTTTCAATCTTCTTGTAAATCTTAATTCGCTTTTATCTCTTTTAATCCCACTTTTCTGTCCCTTTCAATGTCCATTTCAATCTATATTCACGCTTATCTCTTTGAATCTTCTTTTCTATCTGTTTTTATCTCTTGTTTATCTCCGCCTCTTTCTTTCTATCTCCATCTCAATCCATATCAACGCCTATTTCTTTCAATCCCCACTTCTCTATCTCTTTATATATCTATCTATCCTTTTCTATCTCCATTTCAATCGACATCCATGCCTATCTCTTTCAATCGACAAATCTGTATTCCTTCCTATTTTTTGCCTATTCTAGTTTATCCCTTTCTATTTCCTTGTCAAACTCAATTCGACCCAATGTCTTTCAATCCTTACTTCTCTATTCCTTTCTATCTCATGCCTATTCTTGTCTATATCTTTCCATCTTCTTGTCAATCAAAATTCGCTCCAATCTCTTTTGATCCCATTTTTCTATCCCTTTCAATCTTTCCCCTATCCTCATCTATCGCTTTCTATTTCCTTGTCAATCGAAATTTACTGCTATGTGTTTCAATCCTCTCATTTCTGTTGCAGCCTATTTCTAAACTTATCTTCTTGAATTCCTTATTATCTGTTTCAATTTAGCTCTTTTCTATTCAAAGTTATCCTTGTTTATCTTATATATGTACAAAATATTGTAATTATAAAATTATTCTGCATGTTTAAAATGTGAAGATTAAATAAGTTAATAAGGGAGAGGTAGCCTTGGGGATAGAAAAAAATACAAATAGAAAGAGATAGATATTACCAGAAATAGAGATAGACTTAGGGATAGGAAGAGATAGATATTAGCAGAAACAGGGATAGACTGAGAGATAGGAAGAGATACATATCACCAGACACGGGGATACATTGGTGGATAGAAAGGGATAGAGTTTTAGGGAATCAAAATGGATACTTGGAAGAGATAGAAAAGTTCTATCTTTTTCTACATCCAAAAGATAATAAAAAAACAAAAATAATCAAATAGTACTCTCTAAATCTGAATTAGTAAAGAACTACTATTTGGTATTAGTTTTCTACTAATTCATATAGCACTAAATTTCACTTTTAGTGTCCGAATATTATATACCGGTTTGCATTTTGAATATTGCGTATTGTTCATATTTTATTATTATCAATATAACAATATGAACTCAGTATATATATATATATATAATATATAAATTGAGAAAACATTAAACTTTTAAAATTCAAGAACCACCAGACAGTATTTAAAAAAATAATAATTTAGATAAGTTTCCAATTGATTTCTACTCATTGAATTAGTAAGTTGGTACTACTAAACAGATTAGTAGAAAATCCTTACTAATTAATTTAGTAACATAAATCTTACCATTTCATTTAGTAGAATATCAAAAAATTACTAATTTAACAGTCAAAACCGTCGTTACTAGTTGCATTAGTAAAATTTCTACTAATTCAGATTTAGAGAGTATTATCTTTTAATCAAATGGTGTTATGTTTTTTGGTCTACTAACTATTTTTTTTCAATTTTGTCAATCTTTTAAATATTGACTTTTATATGTTGTGAAAAAATTCTCTAGTCCCGCTGGATTAGATATTTACCTAATAAATACCATCCATTTGTCTCTCTTCATTTAAAATTATTTAGGTGGTGTTACCAAGACGTTTCATTTGCAGTGATCTCACCGAATTTAGCAGCTTTGATATTGAAAGGTTGAAGTTAATTTGGTCCAAAGCGATTTGTCCAGATTCGAGAAGTAACAGAATAGTTTTAATCCAACTCGAAGCGATTTATTGACATTGGTATGTTTTACACGAGAGTTAGCAAGGATATTTCACTTCGGCTTCTTGACAATCGAGCAGAGAACCCTAGCTGTTTGGGGTCGCAAAAGAATGCCACAGCCACACCACGACTGTCAGAGGGATCAGGACGTGTGGAAACAATAAAATTATATGATTCACACCAGTATGTCTTAATCCTCGGAATTCGTTCTGCATTTTCTCAAATCTCCAAGACTAATGCTATTTCAATTTGTACTAATAAAACTATTACCATATAAACTCCACAACATATTCAAATTTGTATAATACTAACTCTTTGAATATCAATGAGTTATAGAAAATATTATAATTCTGATATGTTATAATACAGACATGGCCGGATTAAGGGGGGGCTGGAGGGGCTACAGTCCCAAATTCTTCCTCAACTTTAAAAAAATTTTTATAAAAATTAAAAAATTTATTATGTTAATTCTCTTTGAAGGTAACTTGCTAATATGTACTAATAATATTACATTATCATCAGGGGTGGGGGCCAAAAAATGTACAGCCCTGGGCCTCAAGTTGCCTTAATCCGGCTCTGAATACAGTCATTATATTATCTATTCTTTCTTCCTATCTTAAAAAAGAGATGTTACCAATATATCGAACACATTGTTGTCAAAAACCTGATTGGTTCCTTTTTGAATTCCTTTCGAGGAATTTTATGAAATTTTAAAGGATTTTAGGAAATTGCATGGAATTTTAAGTAATTTTCAGAGATTTTACAATTTTTCATAGTATATTAAGTTATTTTAACGACTTAGGGGATTTCAAGGAATTTACGAGATTTCATTGGATTTTCGGGAATTTCAAGGGATTTCATAATATTTCATGGGATTTTAAATAATTTTATTGGATTTGATGATATTTTGGAAAATTCTAAGTAAGATATTAAGTAATTTTAAAAACATTTAGTTCCAGTTTTAAAGGATAAGGTAAGATTATATTGGATTTTCACGAATTTCAACGGATTTTAAAAGATTTAATGGAATTTTAAGTAATTTTAACGACATTTATTTCCAGTAAAGAATTTGGTGAGAATATATTGGATTTTCACGAATTTTAAAGAATTTTGAATAATTTTGAGAGATATAATGAGATTTTATGGGATTTTTAGTATTTTAAGTAATTTTAAGGGTTCTCACGATAGGTTGTGGAATTTTAAGGAATTTTATGGAACATCAAGGAATATCAAGTGATTTTTATGAAATTTAAAGGAATTTCACCAGATTTTTGAAATAAAAGGTATTTTAAGATTTTGTATGCAGTATTAAGTAATTTAAAAGACTATTAATGGATTCAAAGGATTTCATGAAATTTTAAATACTTGTAAGATATTTTACGGAATATTAACTTATTTCAGTGGATTTTAAGGAATTCTAAGAGTAATTTTGAGTAATTTACGATATTTTTATGAATTTTCAAGAATTTCAAGGGATTTCATAAGTTTCATGGGATTTTAAGTAATTTTAAACGACTTGAAGATTTCATAAGATTTTAATGAGATTTTAATTAATTTTATGGGCTTTGATGATATTTTGGGAGCTTCTGAGTAATTTTAAGCGACTTTAAGATATTTTACGAAATACATTTATTTCCAGATAGTTTAAAGAATTTGGTGAGATTATATATTGGATTTTCAAGAACTTTCAATAATTTATTGAAATTTCATGGAATTTTGTGTAATTTTAAGAGGTTTAATGAGACTTCATGGAATTTAGAGTAATTTTAAGAAATATCAATCGATTTTGCGTTTATAGGAATTCCATAGGATTTTTGGTATTTTTAAGGGTTTATAGCGATAGGTTGTGGAATTTTAAGGAATTTTATGAAACATCAAAGAATATCAAGGAATATCAAGTGATTTTATGAAATTGAAAAGAATTTCACTAGATTTTTAAAGTTTTTAAAGGTATTTTAAGATATTGTATGGGGTTTTAAGTAATTTTAAAGACTTTTGAGAGATTCAAGAGATTTTACGGAATTTCATGGAATTTTAAATACTTATAAGATATTTAAAGGAATATTAACTTATCTTGGGGACTTTAAATGTATTTTACGATATTTTATATTTTAGTAATTTTAAGAACTTTTAAGGAATTCGAGGGATTTTAATAAGAAATTTCAGTGGATTTTCAGGAATTTTTTTAGAGATTTAATCAGATTTCATGGAACTGTGCGTAATTTTAAGAAATATCAAGTGAATTTACGAAATTTAAAGCAATTTCACCAATTGTTCAAGGATAATAAAGGCATTTTAAGAAATGAGTCTTATTTTAATTCTTCTTAGACTTATCGAGATTCCTTAAATTAGGTAAAGAATTGCAAAGTTTTATATTTCAAGAATTAAAAATTCTAAATTATTTTTTCTACTAGCAAAAGGTGAGCAAAAACCAGAAATTAATTAATTAATTAATCGCTAGTGTCCTTAAAAAAGAGAGAAAAATGATTTTAAAGCAATCTACTAAAGAATCGAAAGAAATAAAAAAAAATTAAGATGAATGTACATAGAGAATTTGAAGGGATTTTAAAAAGAGTTTGAAAGATTTTTTGAGTGCGTGAGAATTGGTGAAAAGTCACTCACGATAAGTTATATGTATGAGGGATTGGCACTTGGCACTTGCCGTTGAAAATTCTATTTTCTCCTCGAATAGCAAAGCGAAGATGACAAAGTCAGGAGAAAATTGAGAAATTGCTTCTTCCTCTTCTTCCCAAGTAGCTGACACGAAATAGTGGCGTTCGGGATATGCTCCTGTGGGACCCGGATGGTAAAGCCCTCGGAACTAAGTGGATTCTTGGTTCCTTTGTTGGGTGCTAGCTTCCAAGTCGTTCGGACCTCGTATATTTCCCAGAAAAATCTACTATCAATTCAATACTATCTCAATTTATCAATAATTATAATATTTATAATTTAATAATTTATATTCCAGGATAATCCGTCAAAACAAAAGTTCCTATTCCAGAAATTGAAGAATTTTTTAATAATAACACTAGAAAATTAAATAATATTTAAAGTGAAGTAAGAAATTTTTTAAATTAAGAATTTCCAAGTTTGTAGAATAGCTATTAATGAATTAATCTTCTTTGGTATTTAATAAAAATTAAATTATGATTTACTCTTCTGTTAAAATGTTCATATGTATTTCAAATTTTATTTTCGAATTTTCTTATTTTAAATTTCGAAAGAAGTTAAAATACTTGGGATATAATCTTGAAAATATTATAAATAACATTTTTCTTTTCCAAAATTAAGCCAACTCAAGTAGAGGATTTTAAAACGCTCTCCGTAAAAAGAGGGTGCGATATATCTCTTTATGCTTTTGGCACAAAGGTCTCCTGAAGATTACAGGGCCACCCAATCCCTTCTGTATGGATTCAGCGAGAGGCATTATGTGACAAAGCTTATAAGAGTAATATCGAACTGCATCATCTTTTAACAATAACTATACTCGAATCAGTCCTTATTCACTTTTTAATCATTTATATTTTATATATCACAATACCTCACTTACCTATTTATTTTTCCTGCATTCGGAAACCGTATCATATAATAAACAATAATAAATTAATAAATAACTGTAAAATTGCAGAAAACAAATATAAAATAAATTTAATGAATAAATAATTAAAATAATAATGTATTAAACAAATTCTTTTAATTTATCTATAATAAATATATAATTAATAATAAATATAGTATAATTACTCTAATTAAAATTATTATATTTTTAAGAATTTTTCAGTCGTTTCAGAAAAAGGAAGTGGAAAGATTGAAAAATACGATAAAATTTTAATGTACAGATGTCTGTATTTCAATAATGAAATTTACATGAACAGCTTACATAGAGCCAATTAAAACGTGGGATCTTTTATTAAACAGAGAAATGTGCTCTACAGTTTAGCCATAGAAGAAAAAATATTTTGTAATAATAACAAAATATTCCTACTTTTACTGATATTAAACCACATCATACATTTTTACATTATTTAATTCGGTGTACAATTCTTTATTTACATACAAAGAAATTCTCCATCATTTAAAATACGGTGAGAAAAAAGATAAATTCATAAAAACGTAAAATCAATTTAATATTAACAAATCGCAGAATTTCGTAACTCAAAATAATCAATAAATATTGATTATAATAATTAGAATATTGATTAATAATAATCAATATTGTAAAATAATAAACGAAGTCAAAATCAAACATTGGAATTGACGAATAAAACGAATTTTACTTTTAAAGTACGTGAGATTATTTTAAGACGCATTCGGGCTAACATCTATATTTTACACATAATACTGATCGTAGATTCGCAAAGAGTTGTATGATTTTTAATTAATTCCATCAATTTTCAATATTAATTCCTCAAAATTCTTTTCGAACAAATCATTTTTAAATCAATTATATATACAATTTTTTCCTCGACACTAAATATATAAATCTTACAAAAATTATAATTGCATTCCTCCCACAAATTTATATTCACCTCGCAATAAAAACATAAATAAATTTCTTCAATCTTTCCTTAGAACTAAACCTTAATTCAAATTAATTTTAAAATAGATTTTTCTCGAGGGGTTGACCACTTTTCAAATTTTTTGAAATCCCTTGGAATTATTGAAATCCCTTGAAATTATTGAAATCTTTGAAATCTTGAAATCTGGTGAATCTCAAAATTTGAATGATCAACCCCTCGATTTTTCTACACTAAACGATTTAGATTAATGACTTAAATTACGTTCTTTGGACTAGACTGTTCTCTTTCATTCTAAGCGAGTAGAATGAAGAATAATGCGAAACTAAAAAAAAATTGAAACTCAAAATTGCACGCAACTTATTACCTAAATTAATATTAACTAATTGTAAGGCTGAACCTGAGTCTAAATATAAATCTGAAGATGTGATTGGACTGAAGTTCCAGACCTCTTTTTTGAGAAATTCTTTTTTTTCAGTTTCTTGTTTATAATGTCCAAAAAATAAAAACCGAGGTACAGAAATCGTTTTTTTATAAATTAGAATTTAAAAAACAGTTAAGACTGAAAACCTGTCTCGAGAAACAATTTTTTAATAAAACAAAGGATTTACATAATTTCAATTCAAAGGATTTTAAAATTAGAAGTATGTAATTGTAACTGTAATTCCTTGTCTAATTTCAGGAACCTCAATAAGTTCTATAAAATTCCTTTAAATTTCGTCAAATCTTTTAAAGTAACTCAAAATCCCATGAAATCTCATTAAATTCCTGAAAATCCAATGAAATTTCGTAAAATTCCTTGAATGCCTATAAAAGTTCTTAAAATTACTCAACATCCTATAAAATATCGTAAAATCCCTCTGTTACTTATAATCTCATGAAATCTAAATAGATACTTAAAAATTCCTGAAAATCCAGTGAAATCTCGACATTTATTTCCAATAAAAAATTTGATGAGAATATATTGGATTTTCATAAATTTAAAGAATTTTGAGTAATTCTATAAGATATAATGAGACTTTATGCGATTTTGAGTATTTTAAGTAATTTTAAGGTCTATAACGATAGGTTTTGAAAGTTTTATGGAATATCAAGTGATTATTATGAAATTTAAAGGAATTTCACCAGATTTTTGAAATAAAAGGAATTTTAAGATACCGTATGGATTATTAAGTAATTTTAAAGACTTTGAAGGAATTCAAGAGATTTTAAGAAATATAAATTGAATTTGCGAAATCTCATAAGATTTTAAGTATTTTTTCGAGTTATTACGATAGATTGTGGAATTTTAAGGAATTTTTATGACAACAAGATATATCAAAGATTTTATGGAATTTTGATATTTATAGAGATTTATTTCTAGAAATTTTAAAGGATCTGGTGAGATTATATTGGATTTTCAAGAATATTCAATAATTTAATGAAATTTTATGGAATTTTGTGTAATTTTAAGAGGTATAATGAGACCTCATGGGAATTTGAGTAATTTTAAGTAATTTTAGAAAATATCAAACGATTTTGCGAAATTTAAGGGAATTCCATAGAATATTTAGTAATTTTAAGAGTTATAGCGATAAGGATGTGGAATTTTAAGGAATTTTTTGGAACATCAAAAGGAATATCAAGTGATTTTAATGAAATTTAAAAGAATTTCATCAGATTTTTGAAATAAAAGGAATTTTAAGATATTATATAGAGTATTAAGTAATTTTAAAGACTTTTAATGGATTCAAGGGATTTCATGGATTTTTAAAGAATGTTGAGTAATTTTATTTGAAGAGATATAATGAGGTTTTATGGGATTTTGAGTATTTTAAGTAATTTTAAGAAATATCAATCGATTTTGCGAAATAAAAGGAATTTCAAATAAGATTTCATAGGATTTTGAGTAATTTTAAAGATTGTTGAATTTTAAGGGATTTTATGGAACATCAAAAGGAATATCAAGTGATTTTTATGAAATTTAAATAAATTTCACCAGATTTTTGAAATATGTTAATTCGCGCAATTTCTATAAACTAAATATTTCCATAAAATAAAAATTGTCGATAAGAATATGTCGTTCATTATTTCCGAGAAAAAAAATTGGAGACAAAAAATCGTCGAAAAAGACATCTGAAACTTCAGTTCAATAAAGACGTGAAATTTAAATTGATCGAAAATTTGAGATCAGACCTTTAAATGCCAGTGGCTTCGATCACTAAAAAAATGATCTTATGTAATTTTAGCAATAATTTCTGATAAGTCAAAGGCTTATTTAATTAAAGGTGAGATGCAAGGACAGGTCATTGCATCATAGGTTGACCAGATAGTAAAATCAATAAAGTCTGGACTAGAATGAATGTCCATAACTCTGAACATGAATTTCTTAACTTATAGAAATAGACTTCAAGTATAATTGTAGATGCATATAGAAACTTCAGCAGTACCCAGAAAATATTTTTTTTTTCAAATTAAAAAAATAGAAATATGGATTTTTGATGGATTAAAATATTTTTTCTGAGCTGGCATTTGAAAAATGAAAATTCTTGGTGTGGATTCAAAGCTGATTATTTAGTAATGTAACATTATAACTAAATAGCAACGACTATAGTTCTTTCTTATTTACGTTAGAATACTTAGATCAGAATCTACAGAAATTTCTTTCCTAATACCTTAATTATCTTTGACGCACCAACTGTATGATTTCGATTATTAATCATGTGAATTTTATTAATTAGATCGCCTCGAATAGCGATTTCGAATTCACATTACTAACAATTCTAACAAATAGATTATTGTACTTTCGCACGAACGATTTTTATTCAAGAACAACACTCTTTTATAAAATATTTGAAAAATATTGAAAAATACATTACTTTGAAAAGATATGAGTTGCAAAAAGATAAAAAAATGTTGTATAATATATATAAGAACCATTCGTGCAATTTTTCCTATTATTTACATCGATTTCACTTTTCTAAAGCTCTTTTTACATTTATGCTAGATCGTTATTCGAATACTAATTCGGTATAATCAAATATTGTCCAATTTACAGAAATTTACAAATTAAATGACTTATCGAGTGACTAGATAGTTTAATGATAACCTTTGGCAAGAAATATATCAGCTATACATAGATTTTTTTCCAAAAATAATTATAATTAAGACATTTTAGATGAAACTTAATTTTCCAATGAACCTTTCGTTTTAAAGCACTTATATAAAGGTTACAGTTCAATCTGACGCAAATATTGAATTTACTTATATAATTATCGCATCTATTGACTAGAATATAATTTTTTCTACGACTAGATCGATGACTAGATTTAATACCACATTTGAGAAATTTTACAATAATCTAGAATTCAGGGCTGACGAACTCGGGATCAAAATATTTTATTTCTTTATTTCATTCAGTGAGACATCTTTTTCCCGAAAAGTAAACATCCCGAATAAAAAAAAATACAGAAAACATTATTCCCGTAAATTCAAAAATTTATTTATTTATTAATTTATTTATTCTGGAAATCCCAATTTGGAAAAAAATCCTTGAAATCCAGAAAAAGTCCTCAGGATTCCTTAAAATCTTTTGCAGTCATTTAAAGTCTCTTTAACATTTCTTTAAATTTTAAAGTCTTTTTAAAATTCCTTTAAATTTTAAGGAATCTCTTAAAATTCCGGACAATGATGGGTAAATTTCTGCCAGTATATAAATAAAAATTGTGTAAACACTTAAAAATATTTTCATTCCAATGAATATAAAAATAAAAATCGTCAGTCTAAAACTTCAATCTAATAATTTTTTTTACTTTCGGCGGGTCTTATTATTTTTTTTTTCAAAATTCGGAATTTTTTATTTTCGAAAAAAGATGTAGCAACTAAATATTGTTTTAAGACAAAAAATTATTTATTTAAATTCAAAAAAATATATAGATGTGAAAATTATTATATAAAATAAATTATTTCTTGGTTTTTGATTTAAATTTTCAGCATATAGTTGCATTAGAAACATTTTCACGCGTTATTCGTCTTCTCTGATTAAGATTAAATATATACGTACTCAGACAAGAGGGAATGCATTATTTGATGTACTAAATATTGGGAAAATTGATAAAAAGTTGGAAATAGATAAAAAATTGGAAATTGATAAATAGTTGGAAATTGATTAAAAAAATTGGAAATTGATAAAAAAATTGACACATTTGACAATATTTTCGGTTTTCGACTTTTCCAATCATAAATACTTTCAACCCCCAAATTTTCTATTTTAAATTTCCTCATTGGCGAATATTTGCCATTCATTTAAATATAAACACAAAATTTTTGTTAAGAATTTTTCACTGTTATCTGAAGAAATGCAATTTATTAAAAATGTAAAAAAAATGAATGAAATGCAAATGAAAGTGCAAATAATTGAGGTGAACGTTCCTCTGCATTCTGCAATATATAGATTGCAAAGGAATGCAACAAGTTGATTTTAGGCTGGTATCCATGTGTGTTTTAATCAACTTCTTTAATCCAGATAAAAAATTTTTTTCGTTTAAAAAAAAACATCAAAATGAATGAGAAATTATAAATTGCAATTCTTCAGTCAAAACAAGTCAAAATCAATATAATTTTCAACTATCCAAAAATAACAGTTCACAATTTTATGTTAAACAAGTCTTTCTGATCAATATATAATATTCAAAATTCTATTTTTTGTTTTCCTTTTTTATCATATCCAAAATCAAAAAAACAACCCCCACAAATATTGTAAGACCAACAATCAAAAAATCGCGGAGGCTAATTTTGGAAAAAGTTGTTTTTTATTTTATTTTTGATAAAACAGGAAAAACTTTGCTCCTAAAGTGTGATAACGTGCATTTAAATTTATTTCTAATATATAGTTTATTTTGTAACTCAAGAAGTTTTATTGCATTGTAAATTTATTTTATTTAAAACAAAATTTTTTTGAAAATTTTAAGACAAAATTCAAAACTGCAGATTTTTGATAAATTCGATTTTCGTAAGTAATGTGTATTTGAAATATTATTTCATTAATTAAATATCATTTGATCCAAAATATTAACGAAATATTATTAAATATATTATTACTTAAGAATAAGTATCGTTTATAGATCTCCTCGAATTTAAAATATATAATTTATATTATTCTTAAAAAAATGCAAATTATCACATTTTATAAAATAAAACTTTTTCCAAAATGCACCCCCGCGATTTTTTTGGTTTCGGTCTTAAAATGTTCGTAGGGTGTCAGAAAACTCCAACCAATAGAAAAATCTCATATGCAAAGACATTTCAATTAAAGTTGCTTCAGACCTTTCAATTTGGTTCAGACACACCACGTTTCCTTTTTCCCACATCCAAAATTCAAAAAACACCCCCATCTTGACTGAGTATAAAAAGCTTTTGTACTTACATAAGATATCCGCTTCAAATAAGATCCATTCCAAATCTCCAGTAGAGTCCAGGTCTTCTGGGCAAAGGTCTTGCAGGGAAGCGATGGTGTCAGGTCATCTCGACTTCCAAAGTCTTGCTTCCAAGCGGTACAGGACTGCAGATCATTGACTTTCCCACCTCTCCCAATCTGCCCTCATTATTATTGACATTACTCTTCTCATTATTATTATTATTAATAATATTACTATTATTATTATTATTATTATTATTATTATTATTAATAGCAAGATTACTATTAACAACTTCCGGATGTTGAGAAGCCATATGTTTCCTCAAGGCAGCTTGTCTCGTAAACTTAGCATTGCATCTTGTGCAAACAACTTCAACACTACCAGCCCCCAAAGCATTTGAAGATGCAACTTCTCCATTCGGAACCCTCGGCTTGTGCCACCTCCTGTGCGAAGCCAGATTCGCAGGACATGAGAACCTTTTATCGCACTCTGGACATCTGTACTCAACATGAGCGATTCTTGAACATCTGTGCTGAGCAAGTTGGAAAGCATCCTCATGCAGCTGAAGACAAAGTTTGCACTGATAAGGTCCAAGGCGATTTTCAATCTTCGCAAGCTCCGCTCTCGCTTCATCGGTGACTTCAACGATGTTAAAAGCCGGGTCAATGTCGCCAGTGACGACAGCTTCATCAGGTCCGAGAATCACAGTTCCAGAAACGGGACTACTCGTGTCTTCGTCAAACTTGAGTCTCCTCGCGTGTTTCTTCTTGGGTCGCGGAACAACGCGTTTCTCCGGATCTTCAGCATTTCTTCGGCTCTTCGGAGTTGCTGAGGAAGGCGAAACAGTGTCTTCTTCCCGGAGTCTTCTTCTTGGACACTGGGAAGGAGATGGAGTACTCGGTGGAGTCATTGGAGAGTGCAAGCTCTGCAACTGATTCTGCGGTGTCAGTAGCAACTGCTGCTGATGATAAGTCTGCATGCTTTGCAGACGAGATGGACTAGTCAGAACGAGTCCATCCCGCAGCTTCTGACTCTGTTGGAGCTTCTGCATGCTGTCAATGTGATATGGTGATATGGAAGTGGCGTAGTCCATTGAGAGATCCTTCTTCCGGTGGTCATACCCGGGACTTTGGAGTGATGAATGCTGGCTGTCGAGGTCATCAACAACCAGTTCCTCCTCGTCTTCCAAGAGAAAATATTTGCTTCGCTGTAGATCCAGGTGTCGTTGAACTTCCTTGCGATTCTTCCTGTCTTCCTCATCGTCTACTTCGATGGATTCACACTCCTCGGTTCTGGAATCACCTGGATTTCCTGGTTTCAGGGAGAGGTCCAGTGGATATGGTGTGGAAGAACGTGAACTGGATTCCCAAGAAGGTGTGAGATGTGGATTCTCAATTCTTGAGTAGGGTTCTTCTACTCCGAGGGTCATGTATGATGATGCGGTGTAGGGGTGAAGCTGGTCCCCGTAATAACTCGCGAAGTAGCTCATTCCAGGTGGCAAGAAGGCCCTTGGCAGAGTGGTGTGCAGCATTTTGATGATTACTGATGGTTACTGATGATTACTGATGATTATTTCTGGGTTTTGATAGTTTTTGATGATTTTCTGTTTAGAGATGCTGCGACCGTTCGGATATCAAGCTCTGGAGTTTGGTAAGAAGCCAACCTGCTTCTGCGGCGGTGGCCAGACGCCGATTGAATAAACGCCGCGGATCAGAGGAGTCCTATAGAATTGAACTCCGCCTCTGGGGTGCTTGCTGTTTCTCCATTGGCTGGTCTCCTTCCACTGAAATTGTGGCGCGTGCCTACCAGTCTATCACGCAGCAACTCGACCCCTCACCTCACAACCCCCGCATATAACGAAAACCGGTGGACGTCAAGTTCACATGTTCGATGTTCATATGGGAAAGGGGGGGTCGGCACCTTTCACAACCTAACACAAATGCATTTCGAGAAGCACTTTTCTCTTTAGGAACTTTTTGCTTGAGGAATTCATAACAGGGATCGATCTCAACGCATTTTTGTGGAGGAGATCCCAGATCCCTCTGTGAGATTAAATTGTAGATATGTATTTATATAATAGGATGGTATATAGATTTTCTCTATTCTCTTCCATGTAACCCCGGGCTTTGTCTACCGATAATCATGATATTTTAATGTGCACTTATTATATCCGTGCAGAAATTTTGTTTTACTAATTCAGATTGAATAATATTAATTTCTTTTTTAAACAACTAGCTAGCTATACGTGCACAATTATTTATTTTATTACTTCTTGCAACTTCAAGTCATTTAGAGAGGAATGAAATTTTGCTGATTCAAATTTAGAGTACATTTGAGAGAATGATTTATGAGAAATTTTATAGAGAAATTTCGGTATACAGTCTACCTTTTTTAGAGAGAAATTTTAAGAGATTTTTAGGAATTTTAGTGGATTTTGACAATTTTCAAGTTATTTTTACGAATTTTAACGGAATTCATAAAATATTTTAAGAGATTTATTACAGGAAATTTTAAGGGATTTGAAATGTTTTAAAATTTTGAGGAAGATGAGGTTTCTAAGAACTTTAGGAGATTTCAACGAATTTTAAGCGAATTTCTAATATTTTCGTGAAATTTCGAGGAATATTAAGCGAATTCAAAAGATTTTTATGATTCTTTAAAGATTTTGTGGAACTTAATGTGATTTCTAATAATTTTAAGAAATTTTAAGAGATTTTTCTGATTTTATAACAATTTTTTAGATATTTTTACAAATTTTGACGAATTTCAAGAGGTTTTTAAGAATTTAAAGAAATTTAAAAAAATTTTGGAGGATTTCTAACATTTTCTAAGGTTTTAGGAAATTAAAACGTTTTCGTGGAATTTAAAGGAATTTCAAGAGATTTTTACGTATTGTAACGAATTTTGACGATTTTTAAGTGATTTTAAGCGAATTCAAGAGATTTTTATGATTTATAAAAGATTTTGTGAAATATAATTAAAGGATTGCATGAATTGATGAGATTTCTAATAATTTTAATAAATTTAAAATTATATTATAGGAAATATTATCGTAGATTTCAAAGAATTTCCACAAGTTTTTGAGAATTTTAAAAGGTTTTCACGAATTTTAACAGTTTTTAAGGGATTTTAAATCTTGTTGTGAAGATTCGAGGAATTTTACGAGATTTCTAGAAATTTTAGTGGATTTTGACAATTTTCAAGTGATTTCTACGAATTTTAACGGAATTCATAATATTTTAAGAGATTTTTATGGGAATTTTAAGGGATTTGAAATATCTTAAAATTTTGAGGAAGATGAAGAGGTTTCTATATGAACTTTAAAAGATTTCAACGAAGTTTTAGTGAATTTCTAATATTTTCGTGAACTTTTGAGGAATATTAAGCGAATTCAAAAGATTTTTATGATTCTTTAAAGATTTTGTGGAATTTAATGTGATTTCTAATAATTTTAAGAAATTTTAAGAGATTTTTCTGATTTTATAACAATTTTTTAGATATTTTTACAAATTTTGACGAATTTCAAGATGTTTTTAAGAATTTAAAGAAATTTTAAAAAATTTTGGAGGATTTCTAACAGTTTCTAAGGTTTTGAGGGATTTAAAATGTTTTCGGGGAATTTAAGGGAATTTAAAGAGATTTTAACGTATTGTAAGGAATTTGGACGATTTTTAAGTGATTTTAAGCGAATTCAAGCGATTTTAAATCTTGTTGTGAAGTTTCGAGGAATTTTAAGAGATTTCAAAAAATTTCACAGAATTATAAAGGATTTTAAAGAATTTTAAATGTTGTGATAAAATTTCCAGAAATTTTAAAGGAATTTCAGAGATTTTATGAAATTTATAATAATTTGAAGGGATTTTTTGGTTATTAAAAGATTTTATAGAATTTTAAGGATTCTATGAAATTTAACGAGATTTCTAATAATTTTAATACTATAGATTTTAAAAGACGTAAAGGGACTTTAAGGGCATGTATTACTTACCCGATCCCTACCTTACCGACATTTTTTTCTCTGTAACGCTACGTCTACATTTATAAAGATATCAAATTGAAAATATACAAAATTAAAGAAAATATGCTAATGTATGTTTGTCTGGTCTTATATTTTTGTAAAAAAAAAAAATTTTTTTTAAATGTCAATATTTAGGACCAGACAAACGTACTTTAAGGCTTTAGCTTCAAATCCTTCAAGTATAGAAATTTTCAATGTGGTATCTCAATACATGCTTTCGTGGAATTTAAAGAATTTCAACTATAAGAAGATTCTGGGAACTTTTGGAGGTTTTCACGAATTTTAAAACATTTGAAGAGAAAGAAAAGCATTTATCTCATTTTGAGAAGTTTTTGTCTAATTGTGAGAACTTTTTGTCTCATTTTGAGACAAAGATTTAACTGAGAAATTTTTATAAGTTTTAAAATATTTTACATATTATTATTACAGGATTTTTAAGTTTGTTAAGTAATTATATTGAGGGATTTCAAAAGAATTTCTATACATATATGATTTTTAAAAGATTTTTGTAGAATTTTTAAGGATTTCATGAAATTTTATAAAACTAAGGATTTTAAGAGAATTTAAGTGTTAAGAAATTCCAAGAGGTTTTTAGAAATTCTTGGTTAAGAGATTCTTTCGAATTTTAACTTGAGTTTCAAGGTATTTATGACTTTAATGGTTTTTGTTGATTTTTAAGGGATTTCAAGAGATTTCTGGGAGTATTAAGAAATCTTAACAATTTTTAAGAGATATCGAAGGTTTTCGTGAAAGTTTTCTGCGCCATTACCCGTGCAAAAATTTTGGCAGGGCACCTATGGGGCCCCGATCAGGAAAAATGTGGCCCCGATAGAGTAATCTGTCTAGCGCCACTGCGGAAGTGAAACGCCCTACCCGATCGGTCGCAGATCTGGCCCCTTCTAATTTTTTATTTCGGAAAATAGTGATAAGGTTTTTTAAAATAACAAGAAAGTGTTAGTTTAAAAATTCAAATTTTATTCTATTAAAGAAGCTCTGTAACAAGTAGAGAGTAAAATAATAATGTAATAATAATAATGTAATAATAATTCACCGAAAAACGATATTTTAATTTTAATAATTTCCCACTAAGTTTAAGAACATTTTCATCTTAAATAGGCGCCAAGATTATCCCGTGTAGAAATTTGGATAGGGGTCTAGTCGGGCCTCACTAGTTTTCCCTTCTTTTATTCGGGCCCTGATGGGGAAAACTAGTCGGGGCCCCAGCTAGATCGTAACGTTTTTGTCAGTTCGGCCCCGACTAGATGTTCTAGTAGGGCCCTCATTCCTTTTTTTTAGACTAGAACTTCTAGTCCAGGCCACGCTGACACCCTACCCAGTGGATAAAAAATTGAAAGAAGTTTTTAGAACGTTCTAAAAACGTCTTTCAATTTTTTTCCCACTGGGTACTTTAAATATGTAAAAATCTCAATTCAGATACAGCCATTTAATTTTGGTGAATATTGCGCGAAATACAAATTAAATAAATTATCATATGAAATATAAAATACATGTAAAAAGTTACATTCATTTAAAATGATTCGTTTATTTCATTTTTTTTGGAACCGGGCGCAAATACAATTGTTTATTAAAACTTGCGACCGTAGAATTTACATTTACAATAATAAACAATTCACAACGAAACGGATTGGGTACAATGTGTGGTATAAAGTGCTTGCAGCAGAAATCCCAATGTTATATAATCTCTTGAGCTACTTAGCTAATTAACGGGCGAACACATTCGATAATTCGTTGTAAATAATTCTGATGGCTTTAGTGGAGTAGGGGTCGTTCACGATGTTGCAGTGTTCGATGTTCGTGATTCTCTCAGTGATATGGTACTGTGGTTATGAATCTTTGAATGTTTGCGTATATACATCTCTCTGTGCTTGTAGGCGTGCGTTTAGCCGATTCCCGTAGTTAATCTGCACCCCTCGGGGAGCATCTGAGGCCGGACAATCACGCTGTAATTGGACGAGAGGCTCTCACGAGGCCCTCAAGAACCTTTTCTAAGGTCCGAATTCACTGTCTTTTCCGCACTGATGAGACCTCAATAGAATCAACACAATTATTTCCAATTATTGTTATCGTCCTAGAGAAATCAAGTAGCGCAGAAGTCAAAAGTCTTGCTGCAAAATGAATACGTTATTGTTACCGTTGTATTTATTTTGGGTAAAGACAACAGTAGTGAGTTACTATAAACTTATGCGACTAAAACTCAGTTTTATTAATAATATTTTTGCTCTTTGCATACTATTCATGTTCAAACATCAACCTCAATACCATGAGGCGCATGAATATGCTCCAAATTCTATTTTCCCTAAAATTTATTTTACCGAAAATCAGTTGATCGAATAGCAATTTGCTATAATTTTTATACTTCCGAATTATCGTTTGACATCATTTTTATTTTATCGAATTATTATTTAGCATAATTTTTATTTCTCCGAATAATCATTTGTCCTAATTTTTATTTTTCCGAATAACCATTCGACATAATTTTCATTTTCCCGAACTGCTACTTGTCATAATTTTTATAATACCGAATTACTGTTTAGCATAATTTTTATTTTTCCGAATGAGCATCTAACCTAAAATTCATTTCAGAAATAATTCCCATCTGACCGAAATCCCAAGTAACAAAAATTTCATTCTTCCGGAAATGGCGTCCGGCGATTTGATTGGCTGCATAATACCGCGAAATTCAAATCAGCCAATCAAATTGTCGTACGCCATTTTCGGAAGAATGAAATTTCTGTTACTTGGGATTTCGGTCAGATGGAAATTATGACAGATGGTGTTTCGGTAAAATGAATTTTAGGTTAGATGCTCATTCGGAAAAATAAAAATTATGCTAAACAGTAATTCGGTATTATAAAAATTATGACAAGTGGCAGTTCGGGAAAATGAAAATTATGTCGAATGATTATTCGGAAAAATAAAAATTAGGACAAATGATTATTCGGAGAAATAAAAATTATGCTAAATAATAACCCTGGCGGAAGGTTCGGATAGAAAAAAATGTATCCTTTTGAATCAATTTCATTCCGGAATTTGTATCCGAAGCAAACAGTTTCATTCCGATCTTATCCGAAGTCCGATCAAAGATTCCTATCCTAATCAATCCGAGGTCGATCTAAGGATTCCTATTCGATTTAATCCGAATTGAAAAAAAGGATTCTAATCCGACCTAATCCGAGGTCTATCCTAGATTTCTATCCGCCTGAATCCGAAGTTATCAAAAATTTCTATCCGACTGAATCCGATATTAAAGAAAGAATTTTAATCCGAATGAAACCGATCTAATCCTAAGTCAAAGGAAGAATTTCAATTCGAATGAATCCGATCTAATCCGAGATCGAAGTAAGGATTCCAATCTAA
This sequence comes from Synergus umbraculus, assembly GCA_900474325.1. Taxonomy (NCBI): domain Eukaryota; kingdom Metazoa; phylum Arthropoda; class Insecta; order Hymenoptera; family Cynipidae; genus Synergus; species Synergus umbraculus. Next base: position 48,609 of record UCOK01019352.1, read on the forward strand.
AGTAAAGTATGCTGTTCAGTGACATATTTGCACTGAAATTTTTTTAAATATAAATTTTATTTTTAAGTGATTAGTCACAACTTTTTCAGATTCATTCGGATTAAAGCTACGGATTAGAAGGGATTGAAAGTAGTTCGGATTGATTTCGGATTAATTAGGATTGAGGGCACGGATTGAAAAGGATTGAACGGTAACTTCAGTTTAGAACTACGGATAGAAAAGGATTAAAATTCGTTCGGATTGATTTCGGATTGATTTGGATTGGGATAACGGATTGAATATCGGATTAATTCGGACTTAAATTTTTGTTGGTAACGAATTGAAAAGGATTGAAAGTATTTCGGAATTTTCGGATTTATTCGGGTTGGAAATCGGATTGAAACATTGTTCGGATTAGAATCGGATTCATTCGGTAAAAAGTCGGATTCATTCGGATTAATTAGGACTGAAATTTTTGTTGGTAGCGGATTGAAAAGGATTGAAAGTATTTCGGAATTTTCTCGAATTCATTCGGATTGGAAATCGGATTGAAAAGGATTAAATCTCTGTTCGGATTAGAATCGGATTAATTCGGACTGAAATTTTTGTTGGTAACGGATTGAAAAGGATTGAAAGTATTTTGGAATTTTCCGGATTGAAACTTTGTACGGATTAGAATCGGATTCATTCGGTTTGGTATCGGATTCAATCGGATTCATTCGGTTTAAAGTCGGATTCATTTGGATTCAACTTTTTAGAGACTGACGGATTGGAAAGGATTAAAAAGGATTAAAAAATCTTTTTTGATGAGGCTCGGATTCATTCGGATTGACCGTTCGGATTGAAATGTGAGATCGGTTTTGTTTCGGATTCAATCGGATTAGACGGACGGATTGGAAAGTGTGTTCGGATTCATTTGGATTGGAAGGACGGATTAAAAAGTGTATTCGGATTCATTAGGATTAGGGACCACGGATTAAAAATGATTAAAAGGTAAGCTTCGGATTCATTCGAATTGAATTTGGAGTTGAGACACAGATTAAAAAGGATTGAAAACATCCTTCGGATTAGATCGGAATGAAACTGTTTGATTCGGACACAAATTCCGGAATGATTCGGAAATTTTCGGATTGCTTCGGAATGAATTTCAATCCGAACCTTCCACCAGGGAATTCGGAATTGTAAAAATTATGTCAAATTATAATTCGATAAAATAAAAATTATGTCAAACGATAATTCGGAAGTATAAAAATTGTAGCAAATTGCTATTCGATCAACTGATTTTCGGTAAAATAAATTTTAGGGAAAATAGATTTTGGAGCATATTCATGCGACTCCAATACCATGTAAAGCTTAATACAGTCACTGTGCAAAATTCACTAACTTTTGTTATCCCGGTAAGAAGACTTGAATAGGGGCAGTCTACGACTCGCCAACGGATACCTGAGAATCGAACCCAAGTGGACCCCCTGTGGTGGTGGCCGGCAGTCCTCCATCATCAGCTGTGGGACTCCGAAAACTTTCACGGTATCGGAGTCCCACTACAGCGCATTTTACTCCTCCGCAACTGTCTCATTACTACTGTTATTACTATTTACAATTAGAACAATTTTACTTCCACACTTCTCAAGGTGTCAAAAACAGCAGGCAATTTAAAATTCTGGACTGATTGACACCCTACTTTCCATATGAAAAAATTATGCGTAAAAATAATATTAAACATAATTTATGTATAAAATATGCAGGAAAAATATATATTGTAATGTTCGAAGCGAAAAACTAAAATGTTTCAAAATTTTATAATTTAGTTATAAATAAAAACTAGGGCTCTCAGTGAAAAAAAATAGAGCCATTTTTTAAACACGCCAGTTTTGAGCTCTTGAAGCCTCAGCTGCCAGTCTTAAGGTGTTATTCTACTTTATAAGCTGAAGAAAAGAGCTATTTTTGAACATTTTTTTTTAGTATATCATGAACGATATGGAAATAAATATTTTTAGATTATTTTTTATTAACTTTATTCAATGATTATATTAAAAATAATGATTGTGCGTAGGCTTCTCAAAATCAAAAGGGTAAATGGTACCAGGGATATCTCGCTGAAATCTTAAATTTTTAATTCTATTCCGAGGGGTTGACAACTCGTGAAATCAGGTGTACACTTGCACTGAAATCTTCTGAAATCTCGTGAAATATCTGAATTCACTTGAATTTTCTTGAAATCTTCTGAAATCAGTGAAATCTTCTGAAGTCATTGAAATATCCTGAAATATCTTGAAGTCAGAAGTAGGTGTATACCTGCTTGGCTGAGTTGTCAACCCCTCGTTCTATTCATTTCAAGCCTTCTTACCGGGATTGTACCTCATAGTTTATACCTACAGATGCTTACTCCAAATTTTGGAGTAGTTTGTCAGACACCTCAATCTGGCTTGAGGATAGCCGAGATTATCATTTCTCTGCCGGACGCCAACGTGGATACTTGTATGTAAGTAATGTAATTTTTTTTGCACCAAAAAAGAATTAATTCTCGACGAGCATTTCACCTTCATATATTCATTTACAAAAATTTGTTAATCAATTTATTTTTTTCTGAAAGTCTTTTACATATTTGTTGTAGTCCCTGAATTTTTTCAGATTTTTCCTATCAGTGCCAATTATTGAGGCTATAATTTTAGTTTTTTATATTAAAAAAGAATTCCCGATTAGCATTTCAACTCTCTCTCTCTATATATATAATTATTAATTATTCTTTTTTTTAATTCTTGCTTTCTTCTACATTGATTAGCTATTTTGCGAAAATTTAAACCAATTTAATATGTTTAAACTTTAATGTCCCTAAACCTGGAATTACAACATCACCTAATTGAAACGGGGGCTACATCATAATTTTGTGCTTATTTTGTGCTAATTTATGCTGAAATTTTTAAATTTTGTGCTCCGTAATTTTTCGAAAAAATGCGTGGTAATGCCAGCTTCAGTTTAAGCTAGAACTCCGGTATCAGTAACTTTCAAATTATTGTTCATATGAAATTCTTCCTTGCACCAGAATTAAGTGCTCATTAAGTGCTCTCGATCTAGCCTATTTCGGAAATTCTAACTCTTTTATTTTTGTTTAAATGAGATTTTTCAATTTCCCATTCATTTTCCACTTTTAAAGTATTAATCAAAAACAATTGTTCTTTGCTCAGGAATTAAGTGCTCATTTAGTGCTCTCGATCTAGACTGTTTCGGAAATTCTAACTCTTTAATTTTTTTTTAAACGGAATTTTCCCATTTCCCATACATTTTCCACTTTTAAAGTATTATTCAAAAACAATTCTTCTTTGCACAGGAATTAAGTGCTCATTTAGTGCTCTCCATCTAGCCTATTTCGGAAATTCTAACTCTTTTATTTTTGTTTAAACAAGATTTTTCCATTTCCCATACATTTTCTACTTTTAAAGTATTACTCAAAAACAATTCTTCTTTGCTGGGGAATTAAGGGCTCATTTAGTGCTCTCGATATTGCCTATTTCGGAGATTCTAACTGCTCTTTTAAAACAAGAAATAAAAGAGTTAGAATTTCCGAAATAGGCTAGATCTAGAGTCACTAAATGAGCACTTAATTCCTGTGCAAAAAAGAATTTGTTTTGAGTCATAGTTTAAAAGTAGAAAATGCATGGGAAATGGAATTCGCTCTGTTAAATAAAGAAATAAAAGAGTTAAAAAGAATTTCCATTTCCCATACATTTTCTACTTTTAAACTATGACTCAAAACAAATTCTTCTTTGCACAGGAATTAAGTGCTCATTTAGTTCTCACGATCTAGCCTATTTCGGAAATTCTAACTCTTTTATTTTTTTATTTAAACGGGATTTTCCCATTTCCCATACATTTTCCACTTTTAAAGTATTATTGAAAAACAATTCTTATTTGCACAGGAATTAAGTGCTCATTTAGTGCTCTAGATCTAGATTGTTTCGGAAATTCCAATCCTTTTATTTATTCTTTTAAAAGAGTTAGAATTTCCGAAATAGGTTAGATCGTGAGCATTAAATGAGCACTTAATTCCTGTGCAAAGCAGAATTGTTTTTGAGTAATAGTTTAGAAGTGGAAAATGTATGGGTAATGGGAAAATCGCGTTTAAAAAAAAATAAAAGGCTTAGAATTTCCGAAATAGGCTAGATCGTGAGCACTAAATGAGCACTTAATTCCTGTGCAAAGAAGAATTGTTTTTGAGTAATACTTCAAAATTAGAAAATGTATGGGAAACAGAAAAATCCCGTTTAAAAAAAATATATAATTGATAGAATATCCAGCCTAGGCTAGATCGAGAGCACTTAATGAGCACTTAATTCTGGTGCAAGGAAGAATTTCATATGAACAATAATTTGAAAGTTACTGATACCGGAGTTCTAGCTTAAACTGAAGCTGGCATTACCATGCATTTTTTCGAAAAATTACGGAGCACAAAATTTAAAATTTTCAGCATAAATTAGCACAAAATAAGCACAAAATTATGATATAGCCCCCGTTTCAATTAGGAGATGTTGTAATTCCAGGTTTAGGGACATTAAACTTTAAACAATTATTTTATTTTTTTATTATTTTTTTCCTAAAATTAATTACTATTGGTCTATATAGTTTAATATTTATCAACATTCGTTAATGAATTTTTAATAATTTAAATAAATTGAATTTTTTTAAACAATAATTTTTTTCACGAAATTATTATTATTGATCTCATGGATTCGTTTGTCTTTATAAAAATTACTACTATTGGTCTAATGGAATATTGATTAACAACGTTTAATTAATTTTCAAGTATGTAAACAAATTGAATTTGTTTAAATAATTTTTTTCAGAAAATTCTTTTTTTCTTATTAAATATTATAACATGGATTTAATGGAATATTTATTAACATTGACAAATTAGTTTTCATTTTTTTTAAATAAATTCCAATTGTTTAAAAAATTATTTTTCCCAAAATTCGAGGAATTCTAAATCTTTATTGTTACGTAACACAAATTTATTTTCAAATATTTTCCAATTTTGTTTCTCCGTTTGCAAATGAGGAGGACAGTTATAAAACTATACAAAGGTTAAAAGATTTCTGCTAATTTTATTGTAAGTGAAGAAAAGAGCGAACGTCTTTTTGATTCTATGAAATCTCATAAATAAATTATATTATAAATGTTTTATATCTTAGATATTAAATTAATAATTTATTGTTTAACAAGCCTCGAGGCGCATGAATATGCCCCAAATTTTATTTTACCGAAAATCAGTTGATCGAATAGCAATTTGCTATAATTTTTATACTTCCGAATTATCGTTTGACATAATTTTTATTTTATCGAATTATAATTTGACATAATTTTTACAATTCCGAATTGTTATTTAGCATAATTTTTATTTCTCCGAATAATCATTTATCCTAATTTTTATTTTTCCGAATAACCATTCGACATAATTTTCAGTTTCCCGAACTGCCATTTGTCATAATTTTTATAATACCGAATTACTGTTTAGCATAATTTCTATTTTTCCAAATGGGCATCTAACCTAAAATTCATTTTCCCCAAACACCATCTTTCATAGTTCCCACCTGCCGAACTCCCAAGTAACAGAAATTTCATTCTTCCGAAAATGGCGTCCGACAATTTGATTGGCTGATTTGAATTTCGCGGTATTATTCAGCCAATCAAATCGCTGGACGCCATTTTCGGAAGAATGAAATTTTTTTTACTTGGGATTTCGGTCAGATGGAAATTATGACAGATACAGATGGTGTTTGGGGAAAATGAATTTTAGGTTAGATGCTCATTTGGAAAAATAGAAATTATGCTAAACAGTAATTTGGTATTATAAAAATTATGACAAATGGCAGTTCGGGAAAATGAAAATTATGTCGAATGGTTATTCGGAAAAATAAAAATTAGGACAAACGATTATTCGGAGAAATAAAAATTATAATTAAATAATTATAATTATTTTAATTAAATTATTATTATGCTAAATAATAATTTGGAATTGTAGAAAAATATGTCAAATTATAATTCGATAAAAGAAAAATTATGTCAAACGATAAATCGAAGTATAAAAATTATAGCAAATTGCTATTCAATCAACTGATTTTCGGTAAAATAAATTTTAGGGAAAATAGAATTTGGGGCATATTCATGCGCCTCAAATTGGGGGGATTGAGACTCTCTAGAAAAAAAATGTCTTTTTGAATAACCATCCTATTCCACACTTGTCAAGTAAATAGATATTACATAATTGTTGTTAATAATTAAAATTGTTTATTGTATTGTAAACTCTCTTCCCCCCCCCTCACCCCCCTCTATCTTTCGCTAAAGTAGTGTACAAAAATGAAAAATAATTTTTTATTTAATTAGAAATTACTTAGAATGTAATAAACATTAATTGTAAATGAAAAGTAGAAAAATGTTGTCTCTGTTACAGTTGAAAATGGAGTACAAATATAGTAACCGTAAGGAAAGGAGGAAAGAGGTACAGAGAGATTTCGTCTATATTGTTAGACATGGATTATCAATGAATGCAGAATATCTCTTAAAAGGGGGTTTCAACGCACGAACTTGCTACATTAGAGTGGATGAACATGATGAACATGTTCTGCATGCAACAGTACGCTATTATTGTGATGCAAACAACATAGTGAACAAATTTGATTGTAGGAAAATCGCAGAATTACTCGTGGATTACGGATGCAACATAAACTTATATGACAGATTCCATAATACTACTCCACTTCACTATGCGTTATTAAATGGGGACCTTGATATAGTTGAAGTACTCTTGAAAATAGAAGATAAATTCCGCGGGAAGATCAAGGAATTTTCTATTGAAGATTTTTTGGAGCATTCTCAAAACGTGATAGATATCCTCCTCAAGAGGGATAACAGTTTTAAGATGTCTAGGAAAAAATATCTATTATACCTTCTTGATTTTGCCGCAAAAAATGGGGATGAAAAATCATTTAAAAAAGTGTTAATGAAATTGGGAAATATCAAATCAACTTTTATTTTTGCAAAGAAATCAACAGTCTTACATACAGTTATTGAAAAAGGGACATGCAAAATGATCAAGGATCTTGTTGATCACGGGGCGGACATCAACCAAAAAGACTTATATCATGGAGAACATCCATTACAAACTGCTATGAAATTAAGACATTTTCTTCATATGCGTTATCTATTGAAACATAATGCTTCTGCTTATGGCCTTGAAAGAGAATGGATATCAATTCTCCATGATGCTGTTGAATTCGGAGCGGATCACGACATTATTCAAATGATTTTATCCCAAGGAATTGATGTGAATATAAAATCACAACCCTTCGAAGAAACACCTCTTTATTTAGCTTGTGAAAAACGGGATGTTAAAACAGTACAGATGTTACATAATTACGGGGCGAATATTCATGCTAAAGATGTACATGGACATACACCATTGCATCGCAGTGGTCATAATTTTAACACAGCTTCCTATTTAATAAAAGCCGGCGCTGATGTGAATTGCACTGACATTCATAACCAAAATTCACTTCACGCAAGCATTTTGCGAAATAAATACGACAACTTAAATGTTGTTGAGCTCCTTTTAGAGAAGGGAATTGCTGTTAATTGTAGGGACATATATGGAAGAACGCCACTCAATTTTGTTATAGATGGGCCAGCAAGACCTTGGAAAGAAGGTGACCGTCATCGTTGCTTGAAAATATTAATCAAAAGAGGAGCTGACGTTAATACAAAAGATATTTATGGCAATACTCCTCTTCATATTATGTTACGATATCGTGAGAGCCTAAAGTATATACCAGATTGTCTTGAATTAGGTGCGGATGTTAATGCTGAGAATTTAGACGGAGAGACGCCTCTCTCCTTTGGTATAAAGCATATGAAATACATGACATTTAATATGAGGTATGTAATTGCGCATTTATCGAAAATGATAGTTCATAATTTGCATGTTTGTGAAAAAAATTTAAAAACGCTAAATAATGAGAAAATCATCAAATTTCATAGAGAGTGTATTGATGATATTTACAAAATGAAAACGAACATCCGGAATACTAATATTTCTATGCAGGATTTTCTCTATAAAGATCTAAACAAGTTGGCTATATATCTAAGAAATGAAGATACCTTAGAAGCTTTGAATCAATATTCTTTTTTAAATGATTTTCCAGTTTTTGGGGAGTTATTACAGAAAAGAATTAAAAGAGCAATTAAAAGACATGACCTCTTAAGAAGTTATAAAGATATTTTTATTTTTGATCTGAAAGCGGAATTACCAAACCTTGTACTGAATGAAATAGGCGAATACCTGAGAATGGAAGACTTAAAAAGTTTCGTTAAAACTTTTGATTCTACATAAAGAAAACAATGCGAAAATAAAGGCTGTTAATATTTTTGTTTTTAGAAGATATAGTCTTTGTTAGACTTAAGTTCTGTAAAGTACTTATACCTATTTTTAATAACATTTATGTATAGATAAATTTTGTTAAATACATAGTGTAATTTTTAATCAAAACGATGTTTACATTTTTTTTACTTTATTTATATTAATCAGATTCTCCTCATAAAGTTGTACACAGACACGTACCCCCCCCCCCCCTAAACAAAATCCTGGATACGGGCCTAGCTGTACAGTACAATATTTACATAATTTGTAAAAAATTTTTGGAAAATGAGTGAGAAAATTATAATTTCTTGAAATCAATTTCATTTATTAAGTGTTCAAATTGTCTTTGTTTACATCCAACAAAATGTTCAACAAAGCATTCACAAGTTTTTAATTCAAACGCACATGTATCTTTTTCTAGTTGTTTAAATTAAAAAAAATTGTTGGATGCAAAGATATTTTTTTTATTACGATAAAATCAATTTTTTTGAATTAAAGAAACTTTCTTTGAGCCAAACAAATTTTGTTTAATTTAAAGATATTTTTTCTTTGGCCCTATATCAATGATATGTTTGTTTGATTCAAAAAAACTTTTTTATGAGTGTTCCCGCATTCTGATATTAAGTATCATCCTTACCTTAATTATAAATTAAATAAATGTTTTGTTTGAATGAATATTCCACTCGATATATCGATTACAGAACGAAAAGCCATAGATTCAGTTTGTCAGTCACAGAAACATGAGAAGAAAACTGTTGAAAGGTTTGTAAATGAAAAATTAATGAACTACAAAGCCGAGAGACGGAAAAGAAATTACATCGCTCTATGATTATTTAGCCGCTTTACCTTAGTGCATAATTATATGCAAATTACCTATATATAAAGCTATATATGTGCAGTACTACTATTACGTTATGAAGAACGTCCTGCGGGAAGCATCCTATTAAACTTTTAAGCAGACTTTCGCAGAGTTAATACCGCACAGCACCCCATTATCCTATCCTCGATTTCTTTTTTATTTCCGTACTACCTTTCTCGTTTTACCTTCACTTTGCGAAGATAAATAAAAAAAAAAGATGTGACACTTATAAAGTCGAGTTTCAGAAATCCACGCTTCTTTTAACATATTATTACTTCACGAAAGAATTTCATGTTATTCTAATAAAAATAAAGAAGAAAAAAATGGAAAAAAAATTCGATTTCTTCATTTTACTCAACAGATATTAAATTTGATATTTTTTCCCCTTGCAGAATTAATCAATTTTTAACTAGAATTATGCGTATAGAGCGAGAAAATCTCTAATTCAAATATTTTTTAACCCTTTCAGTCACGCAATTCAATTACTTTTGGTTTGCAAGTGAAAATATACGTTTCCGATGTATTTTTCGACAATGAAATACGAATCCGATGTCGAAAATATAATAAACCTAAAAACAACCCCTGCAGTGGGGTAAAAACCACCCCTTTTGTAATAATATGAAATCATTTTCGACAGATGAGTGTAAGTATATGTTTCCGATGTATTTTTCGCCGCTGAATCCGAATCCGATATCAAAACTACAATAAACGTAATAACAACCCCTGCCGTGGGGTAAAAACCACCCCTTTTGTAATAATATCAAATTATTTTTGACAGATGAATGCAAACGTATTTTTTGACGCTGAATCCAAATCCGATGTCGAAAATACAACAAACCTAAAAACAACCCCTACAGTGTCGCAAAACGACGTATTTAAATGGATAGATATGGATATACTATTTTTAGTTGGATTAAAAAGGATACATAAGGATAGAATATTTTTCAATGAAGACGGACTAAAACGGACAAATGCGATACCATCTGTCGGATAGGTAAGGATAAAAAAAGTTCGAATTCAACCGGATAAGGACAGATTATATTCCACTTAATGTATTGAAAATAATTCAAAGGGATTTAAAAATCTAACAATGAATTGAACATGATTGAAAAGGATGCAAAGTTTATACATTCAAACAGATAAAAAATTTCTATCCGTTTGAATCCGTTTACTTCCAGCAGGGGCTCCATTTGACATTCAGCGTGAATCGTTTCTCGTTTTTCGGCTATATATGCTGCTATCGAGGAAACATCAATGCTCAAGTAGGGTATAAAGCATATCGTATATCGTCTCTACATATAGAGATATATGTGGATGCAGATATAGATATAGATATAGATATAGATATAGATATGGATATAGATATAGATATAGATATAGAAATTCATGCAGCAACAGGAGCGAGCTTTTTACCCATACATACATATAGATGATGATATAACATGAGGCGGTGCTTATGCCCGCCGCCGCGCCGACATGACATGGATTGAAGATGGGATGGGGTGTACTAATCCTACATATTTGATGCGATTTTAATGTGTCTCTGCCTAGTTCGCCTGCACACCGAACGCATTGCGACGAGCATACTCTCTTCTATGTTGGTGGAAGGTAGGGACTTCAACGTAACTACCGTGATGTTCTAATCGGCTTACCCAACAAGCCACCACCCTCACCTTACGTCAACGCCAAAGCTTCCCAGTCCACCTTCACCTTATCTCAAGGATTTTCCCTCGTTTACGGAAAAAGCCCTGCACCACTTTTTAAAATGATGCATTATTTATTTCTTTTTACTTATTTCGGAAACTCGCAGCATAAAAATGCTTCTCAACAGTGTTTGACAGTAACTTACTTTTTTTTTAAAATAGTAAGATGCATCTGTTGAGCGATTGTTATATTTTTCATTTTTAAATAAAATATACCGAATTCTTAAGATTCTTGTGACATTCAAATAATCCTATCTTGAAAAAGAGATGTTATCAATATATCGAACACATTGTTGTTGAAAACTTGATTGGTTCCTTTGGAAATTGCGCAAATTTGTGGGAATTTATCGAATTTGAAAACTATCTTTAGACTATTTTCGTTGTCAAAACGATTACTAAAAAAAAGGTTTATGTAGAGAGAGAAAATAATTTAAAGTGATAAAAATAATTATTTTTATGTGAAAAGTAAATTATTAGTGAAGCAATAACATCTTTTAAAATGTATACCTAAGGCTCGTGAATATTATTTGAGAAAATAAATTAGACTATTTCTTATATAGTAAACTTTTCATTCGTTTTTTTGTATCAGTTTTTAATATCAATATTTAATATATGTATTTGTATATTTACAGATCAGTTACCATCAGGATTATGTTGATTTTATGGAATTATAAAGTAATTAAATGGGATTTGAATATATATTTTGTGGAATTTTATGTAATTTCAGAAAATTTTAAAAGATTTCTATGACATTTTACGAAATTTCATTGGATTTTAGGGTATTTTAAAAGATTTAATGAGATTTCATGGAATCTTGAAAAATATTAAGGAATTTAAAAGGATTTTACGAAATTTATTGAGATTTTAGAAATATTAAGTGATTTCACGATATTTCGAGGAATTTTATGAAATTTTAAAGGATTTTACGAAATTACATGAAATTTAAAATAATGTTTCCAGAAATTTTTAAGGATTTTGTCAGATTATATTGAAATTTCACGGAATTTTGAGTAATTTTAAGCGATATAATGAGACTCTACGAAATTTTTGGTAATTTTAACAAATACCTATGAATTTTGCGAAATTTATAAAAGAATTTCATAAGATTTCATGGGATTTTTAGTCATTTTAAGGATGATTTCATGGAATTTTTAATAATTTTAAGGGATTTTAAGATATTTTATAGAAATTCAAGAGATTTTACGAAATTTCAGTGGAATTTCATAAATTTTAAGAGTTTTAACCAGATTTCATGGGTCTTTGAGTAATTTTAAAGAATATAAATTGAATTTACGCGAAAATTAAAGGAATTTCACGACATTTTGAAAGATAATAAAGGCAGTTTCAGGAATTTTATGAGACTTATGGAGATTCCTGAAATTAGATAAAGAATTACAAAATTTTATATATTAAGAATTAAAATTTCTTAATTATTTTTTCTACTAGCAAAAGGTGAGCAAAAACGAGAAATTAATCGCGCGCAGATCATAATTGCTAGTTATTAAGAATGCGTATGAAAAGTTTCGTATAATATCACTTTTAATCTTCTGGAATTTAAAATCACTTCAGAACATGAAATATTTCTAAATTCCACGAAGAATTTTAAAATCTCTTAAAATCCATGAAAATTTCTTTAAATTATTCGAAACCTATTGAAATCCCTTAGAATTTGCTAAAATCTTTTGAAATTCTTAAAAAAATCTTTAAATATCTTAAAATTCCACTACAATATTTAAAATTCCATGAAATTCTTTACAATCATTTTACAAAATTCTTTAAAAATCATAAAAATCTTGTGAAATTCTTTAAAATTCCCTAAAGAGTATTAAAATCTCTAAAAAAAAAACTCTTGAAATAAAAAAATCTCACAAAATCTTTTAAAAATAAAAAATGATTTGACATTGTCTTTAATTCTATGAGGACTATTAAATTTCCTTAAAATCATTTTTTAAATGTCAAAATTACTAACAATTTTTACAAGCTTCTTAAAACCCTTTATAATTCCTCGAAAAACTTTTAAATCTTTTAAAATACATAAAGATTTCTTAAAATTCTTGAAAGACTTGAAATTTCTTAAAATTCTACAAAATCTTTTATAAATCATAAAAATTTGGTGAAATCCTTTAAAATTCCATGAGGAAAATTTAAATTCTGTAAAATCACTTTAAAATAAGTTAAATTTCTTAAAATTCTTACATGCCTTTTAAAATTCTTTTAAATTCCACGAGAATATTTATAATTTCTTAAAATGTCTTAAAATTCTTATACAAGTTTCTTAAATTCCTCTATAATTTTCCACGATAAACTTTTAAATCCCTTATGATACGTAAAAAAGGTTTATAATTTTTGAAAACTTTTAAAAATTCCCTCAAGTTCCATAAAATCTTTAGGAAATCATAAAAATCTCGTGAAACCCTTTAAAATTCCATGAGGAATATTAAAATCACTTAAAATCACTTTAAAAAATTAAAATTTCTTCAGATTTTTACAAGCAGGAAGTTTAAAATTCCTTAAAATTCTTAGAATTCCCTAAACTTCCTTAAAAATCTCTTAAAATTTCATGAAGTCCTTTTAAAATTCAACTAAATCTTTTAAATATTATACAAATCTCTTGTAATCACTTAAAATTCCTAAAAACCTCTTAAAATCCTTTAAAATTATGGAAAATGTCGTCTCTCTAAATCTGAATCAGCAAAAATCACTGATTTGGAAGGGTTTTCGCTGGTTCAGATTTAGTGAGTTGAAATCATTAGAAACCTAGATAATCTCAGAAAATACCTGGAAATTATTTATAATCCTTCGAAATCTTTTGATAGTTTCTAAAATTTGTTAAATAAATTGTAAAAGTTATATATGTAATACGACAAAAATAACATATTTAACATAAATGTCAATTTCTATTTTCCCTGAGTTCCCTGACAAAATTTTTTTTCCCTTACATTTCCCTGACTTCCCTGACATGTGGCCACCCTGAATACTTTAGAATTGAGATCAGAATTGCAAACTGATTCTAAAGAATTTTAAATGAATTTCAAAAGAATTCAGATAATTGTCAAGTAATTAAAAATATTAATATTAAATTTCTGCACAGATACCCTGAATAAGAATATTTGACTTGTTTCGGACTCCTTATCTATCACTTCATGATGACCTTAAACCTCATATCTTTACTTCTCATAAATATAGGGCTGATGGAATGAAATGACGCACCTTCGTCAACGTTTCACGTTTGCATAGATCACAAAGCAAGGGTGCACAATTGCCGTAGGCCAGGATGTGCATTATAGGATAGAATTACATTAAACATAAGCCCCGTACATAGGCAGAATCCCCCCCTCCCCCTACACTTTTTAAAACCAATATGACAAGTGTCGAATATCGAATATTTCAACCAATGAGCATTTGAGTAATAATATAAACATTGTTTGTTTGTTTTACCTCCTCGTTATTATTTAGTAACCTTGTCATCATTCCATTTTAAATACTGTCGAATAATAAAAATAGAGTTAAAAATATAATTCTTAGAAAGTTATTCAACAGCTTACAGAATCAACTACTTCTATATATTTACAGTCTTTTTGGAATTAATACTATTCAAAAATTACAGCTAAAATATTTCCTACCTTGAGACTAAATTATGAACTAAACAATTTTTTTCCCGCGGATTGTTTCTTGTCAACTTTCAACTTCTTTGCAGATTTCGGAGTCGAATCAGATGTGGATGTCCTTTTCCGAGACTAAAAGAAAATAATTGTTTTAAAACTTGGAAAACTTGAAAAAGAAGTAGTTTTTTGCAATTAAATAAAAATAAGGTGGTTATAGAATGTTTTTGACATAATTTTTAAATAGATAATTTTAAGGTCTTCTTACCTTCTTATTCGATGTTGAAGCTTCTTCATCAGTCTTATTAGTTTCCTCAGTATCTTTAACAGAGGGACTTATATGTTCAAAAACGAATCTTCTCCCATTTAGTGGAGCTCGAACCACCCTATCTTTTTCATCAATTATTGATGCTATTCGAGCCAAAGCCTCATCTCCTCGAGCAAGAAATGATCCACGCATTGCGAACTGAAAAATAACATCAGAATTGATAAAAAATTCGTTTAAAATTATCAACAACTGCCAAAGCTAAGATTTAAATATTTTAGAACAATTCAAAAGAATTTTTAACTAGAATTATGCGTACAGAGCGAGAAAACATCTAACTCAAATATTTTTTAAGTAAAATGAAAATATTGAATTTTGAAGTCAGATTTTGAATTCGTTTTATGCAAAAAGTATCGAAACTAAATATTTTTTCGCTCTGTATGCAGTCTTATATTTGAAAAAAGATCAGCATTACAGAGCGAACAATTATTTATCTATCATTTTCGTTGAGTAAAATGGAGAATGGAATTTTGAGCTTAACACTTAGGTCCAACGCCCTTAAGGAAAGGAATTCAAAAGAGTTTTACGATTTCCAAAACATTTCACAAGAAAACAGAACACTTTGAATGATTTCAAATAATTTCAAGTGATTTTGGGAAAATTAAAAGAACTTGAATCCAACATCCTTAAGAATCAAAACTTACTTGTATCGTTGAAGTCTTGACTGTCGTAGTTTTCTCCAACAAACTTGGAATTATACTCGGAGCTAAAGGTTTCTTTAATTTCTCTTCCGTCTTGGATGAACTGACGCTACATTTAACAGAATTTACAACTTTCAGACCGACTTTAAAAATCGGACTGTCGTTTAAAACATCGTCGATCTCATCCGTAGAATTTTTGTTCTGCTTTTCAAGAAACTTTTGCTGCTCAAATCTCATTTTTCTGAACTCTATCTCACTCGTATGATCTTCCATTGCCTCGGCGATCATCTCTTGATTTTCGGGTCCCTTTGATTCATCCCATTCGGTCCCTAATGTGTCAATATTCTTCCACTTGAATTTTCTCTCGCGACCAGCGCCTTCAGAATGTAAATCTCCATCCTCAAAAAGCATGTCTTGTAGTAATCTTACTTCTCGTTGATCGTCATCTAAAACTTGTCGAGCATGAATTTTGCCCAGTTGATTTCTCATTTGATCCTCGTCAATCACATCATCATCTCCTTCTTCCCTCTCGAGTTTATCTAAATCCCTTTCATCTTCATCTGCTGAATCCCAGTCACTTTCACTCAACTCAGCCTCATTTTCTAAAAACTTTTTAGCCACTTTCTTAATGTCCTTTTTCGGAATCACGACTACTTCATTTTCCTCTGAGTCGTAATCGACAAACTGTTCTTCGTTGTTTTCTTCTTCTACTTCTTCTTCTTCTTCAGATAAATCCGAACCTTCATTATTTTCATCTTCGTCATCTGATAAAACCAGTTTTAGGATCTTCTTCTTTCTCTTTTTATTCTTCTCATCATTTTCAACCTCATCCTCTTCATCCGAAGAAATCACCTTCAATTTATTACCGTACGTCAAATTTACTGACTTCTTCGGTGAAGCTTGCCTCGGACTTCTAGATCCCTCATCAAAAGTCAAAGTTATGTCCTGCGAGTCCTCTTCTATTTCCATAGCTTTCTCTGATTCTCTACTCACAGGATCTGAAGAAAAACTCCTAGAACAGAGGTCTAATAACTGTGAGTCCGTAACTTTACCTTGCATTGAAGGATTTATTAAAGGTTGAAGACAATTTTTAATTGGAGGAGTTTCGCCGAAATCTCCAGAGCATAAGTTCTTTAAATCGTCGACGTTAATCGCGTCAGAAGGATCTTGAAACAGCTTTTTCTGAAATCCACACCATTTGTCGAACTTTACATCAACCTGAGAATGTTTCTCTGTAGAATTTGGTCCCTGCGAAAGCGAATCGTTCATTTGATCTGAAGAATCAGATTCCTTGGATGATGAATCCTTCTTCGGGGAATCTGAACTTTTATTTAAAGCTGTGAGTTGAGTTATGGGAGAGATCAGACTTAAATGAATCGGTTTAATGACAGGAGTTTGGCAAGTTAGAGACCCTTCTTTCATTTTGGAACACATTTCATCTTCGTTCTCACTTGTCCAACCGTCGCTGACATCACCAAACATGTCAACATCGGTTTTGGATCGATTAAAATTTTTTCTTGAATTTTTGTCGGCCTCAGTAACATTGGCAGCTTCTTTTTCTGGATCTTCAGGCTCGGAGAGATTAGAATCGTCTTCGAAAGCTGTCGTTATGCGCCGAAGTTTTTTAGGATGTTCGGAGATTTCTTCTTCATCTTCTTTATTGATATCATTATCTAGTTCCTCCTCTTCATCCTCATTTTCTTCATTTTCTTCAATTTCTTCATCTTCCTCATCTTCCTCATCTTCCCTTTCTTCATTTTCTTCAATTTCTTCATCTTCACTAACTTCAGCTTCCTCATCAACAAACTCAGACTTCGATTTTTTGTTCTCTTTTAATATAACATCGTTCTCTTCCGGTTCGCTTTCAGCACTTTCGTCGTCCAATTCCTCTTCCTCATCCAGCAATAATTCGTCTTTTTCTTCAGGTTCAATTTCTTCACCGAGATATTCGTCAAGTGCTTTTGAAGCTTCTTCTCTCTGACGCCACTCTTCATTTCGTTTTGTCGACATTTTCTGCTCGAGCTCTTCTCTCAGTTTCTTTAGCTTCGCTCCTGGCTTATTCAGTTCATTATCCTCTGTAGCATTCATTCTTTTGTAAGGCAGTACCTAGAAAGTGAAAAAGTAATTTGTTAAATAGAAATAGGTGTGAATAAATCGAAACAAATTTAAATCAACCATTAAACTTAGGTATTAAAAGATCTGACTAAAAAAAAACATTAGTCTCCAATTCAAGTCAAGATTCAGGAGAAATTGAAATGAATTGTGGTAACTAATAACTGAAATTGAAATGTATTGTGATAACTAATAACTTCGTATCTGAATTAGTAGTTAATTTTATAAAAAAAAACGTACAGTTTCTGATATCTTCAA
This sequence comes from Synergus umbraculus, assembly GCA_900474325.1. Lineage (NCBI taxonomy): Eukaryota > Metazoa > Arthropoda > Insecta > Hymenoptera > Cynipidae > Synergus > Synergus umbraculus. The sequence continues at coordinate 66,495 of UCOK01019352.1, forward strand.
ACCGTCGGTGGTGACTTCTGTATGCATTACCATTACATCGGCATTTTCTTCGCTTTTGTGAGTCTGAGAGTGTCGCACAAATCTATCTACTAACTTGTTTATTCCATCGTGATTAGTTTTTACATCTAGGTCAAAGTCGATGGTTGTACCTAAAAATGAAAAAAATTGTGTGGATTCAAGTTCAAACTTCAAAATTTTAACTTCTTCATTTTGCTTAATAAATATTATAATCTGGTAAAGTTTGTTGAAATTCAAAAATAAGATACAAAAGTCAGAATTCTGAAATATTGAAATTGATACCTGGTGATCCTCGAAGTGTTGGTTTTCCCTGAAGATAACAAGAAGGTATTTTCTTCATTAACGTCTTTTTTGGAAGATTGTCGTCTAAATCAGGAGGAGGTAAACCGATAACGTGTCCCTTTGGACTTGCCGAAAGATTATCTTCTATTTTTTCATTTTCTCCAATATTTTCTTTATTTATTTCCTCTTCTAATATTGCTGGAATTTCATTTACTTTCGGTTCATTTGAATCAGACTTCTCCGTTTCTTCAATTACGCCTGAAGACACACTTTCTTTATTCTTGTTTTCAAGATCTATGAGTTGCAAGTTAGTATCAAAATCAGCTGTGGAAAATCTTAATTCGAAGTCATTCGTATCAGTCTCCATTGCATGACTATCTTCAGTATATCCAGCGTCACTTTCATCTTCTAAGTCTTGAACCGATGTCTCACAAGCTTTTTGAGACTCCTCCTGTCTTGTTGATTCAGGAATTTTGTTCTCACCTTCGTCCACAAATAATTTACGAGATACGGAGTCATTTAAAACAGTGGATTCCAATGAAGTTTCAGTAGTTTTCTCCTCGGTGGTAAGAACTTGATCAAATTTTTCTGTACTATTTAAATTATTAGAAGGCAATATTTCAGGTGGATCGATAGAAACTGAAGGTGAATGTTGATAATTTTCATTGAAAGGCTCAACCTCCATTGGAATTTCAAGATCCTTGAGATCAGTTGAATCTTTAGGCTTTTCAATTCCGTCATTATCTTTCTTCGCTGATTGAATTTCTTCTTCCGAGTCAGAGGATTTGTAAAATTCCTCAACTTCTTTTTCCTTTTCTTCAACAGCTTTACTGTAAAATAATAAAGTATTTATAATAAAGTATTTCAGATTTTTTATTATTTTTTGAAAATACTTTTTTAATCGATTCGTTTAGAAATTTAAAATTATTTTACCTGACAAGATCAGCGAACATTTTTACTTTCGCGGCTGTAGTCGGAGCTTGCGGAAGACTTGAGGAAATTTTCTTTCGATTTAAAAATTCCTGCAACGTGCGTTGTTTCGGTCGATGATAAGGAAGAGATACTTCAGATTCTCTTAGTAACCTTTGAGTTTCGCTGTGTATTTCTTTCATTGCTGCGTCTTTTGAAGCCCTCGCTGATCCCTGAAAATATAAAATAAAAATGTATATTTCTGACAAACATCTCTAAGTAAATTAAAGAAAAGTATTGAAAAAGATAATTAATTACCTTTCTTCTCTTGACGGTTTTCCCCTTCAACTTCCCTTCAGATTTATTTTCATCACTTGCATCCGATAATGCTCTATAGTTTTCATTTCTTTCATCAGGCTCGGAATCGTCAGAATCTACTAAATTTTTCAATATAGTCGACGCCTGCAAAACGAACAAGATCTCTATAGAAGCTAATTTTAAATTATAAAATCGATTTAAAAATTTTATTTCATTAAATAATTGACCTTCTTTGATTGAATATTTTTCTTCTTTTCTCCATAGGAGACAGAATTTTGGTCATCGGACGATTCTGCAGAAGAGTCAGAATCATGTAACTTTTTGAAGTTCGATTTCTAAAAAAGAAAAAAATAAGTTAATCAATGTAAACTAATGAATATAATTAATTTAAATATGTAGTTTGTTATTTCGAATATATGATTTTACTTTATTTTTATCTTGAGATTTTTCTTCCTTATTCACTGAATCATCGTCAGATTCGCTATCCAAAATATTCGTAAGCCTGGATTTCTTTTTAGAATTTGTGGCTGTGTTGCTATTTTCAGACAATTCGGAAACTGAACCTGTTTCTTCCTTTTCGCCAATTTCCTTCTTTGATTTAAAAAAAATGTCCTCCTCAGAGTCGCTATCTAGATCTAAAATATTCATGAGCCTCGATTTCTTTTTAGACTTCGTTGTGTCTCCATTTTCAGAAATTTCTGAAACCGAATCTGTTTTATTTTGCTTCTTTGTTGCAAAAATTTCTTCATCAGACTCACTATCGACGATTGCAAACGTCTTTTTCGTACTCGATTTGGAGCTTTTTTTAAGCTTAAAACTGGTGTCATCGTCGTCGTCATCCGAACCAAGAATTTTGTTATCAATTTTATTAATTTCCTGCTCGTTCGATTTATCTTCTACCTTTTCTTGAGATTCTTTTTGAGAATTTGAATTAGTAAAAGTGTTTGATGAAGAATCTTCTTTGGAAAAATCAACATGATCTTTCTGAGAAGAAAAATTATCTTGTATCTCATTTTTTGAAGGTGAACTACTGCTTGAGTTGTTATCTTCAGAATTATCGATAGATTTTTGCTCTTTTTGTGACAAAGCCATTTTATTTTCAATTACTGGAATTTCTTTCATTACATTTTCAGCTAGATTTGAACACACTTGACTATAAAACAGACAGAAAGAAAATTATGAATTATTATTATACCTAAAAAGATATAAACAGATATAAAGAAGGGGATATTAGGGTATATTAAATCATTTTGAGGACTTTTAACGGATTTTACGAGATTTCATTAGATTGTCAGCAATTTAAAATAATTTTAAGGAATTTTACGATATTTTATGGGAGATTAAGTAATTTAAAGGATTTTGAAGGGACTCAAGGGATTTTACGAAATTTCAGTTGATTTTCAGGAGTTTTAAGAGTTATAACGACAGATTGTGGAATTTTAAAGAATATCAAAGAAATTTAAAGGACTTTAACAAGATTTTAAAGGGTGTTAAGGGCGTTGGACCCAAATATTAAGCTCAAAATTAAATTCTCCATTTTACTCAACGAAAATTATACATAAATATTTTTTCTCTCTTTAGCGCTGATCTTTTTTCAAATATAAGAATGCGTACAGAGCGAAAAAATATTTAGTTTTGATGCTTTTTGCATATAATGAGGAATTAAAAATCTAACTCCAAAATCAAATATTTTCCTTTTACTTAAAAAATATTTGAATTAGATGTTTTCTCGCTATGTACGCATAATTCTAGTTAAGATTTGATTACTTCTGTAAAGGACAAAATTCTAAATTTAATATTTGTTGAGTAAAATGAAGAAGTCGAATTTTTAGATTAAAACTTGGCTCCAACGCCCTTAAAGGGATTTTAAGATATTGTACAGGATATTCAGTAATTTAAAAGACTTTTAAGAGATTCGAGGGATTGTACGGAATTTCATGGAATTTTAAATACTTGTAAAGTATTTTAAGCCATTTTATGAAATATTAAGTTATTTTTAAGGACTTTGAAAAGGGGTTTTATGAAATTCTATTGGATTTTTAGGAATTTTAATGGGTTTCATGACATTTCAGGGGTTTTAAATAATTTTAAGGGATCTTACGCGATTTTAGGTATATGTATAGGATATTAAGTAATTTTAATAAGAAACTTTAGTTAGTTTACAATTGTTAGCCAGTTTAAGAAAATTTCAGTAGATTTCAAACTATTAAATAGTATTTTGAAAATTACAAATTATTGTGTAAAAACAAAATATAAACAATGGAAATTTTTCGAGTGAAGAAAATACATAGAGATTTTCTGTTTAGAAACAGGCAACATATTTTCTTTCAAAAATTTGCTTCGGTGTAATTTTATATTTTCTAAAATTATTTCGCAAATTTTTGGTGATTTGCTTGATTTTCTTGTAAGAAAAATAACATGTAAAAGTAAATTATCAACTTACCTTGATGAAGAAATTGAAACTTCACTTGTAACATCAAAATGATTTGTGTCAGTGACTTTATTTTCTAAATTAGGACTAACGTTAACACTTTCGAGGGGTAAATCAGTCGTTGGCATTGTTGAAAGAATAAAATTAATTAATAATAATAATAAAACTGAATTCCTTGCTAAAAACACGCAACCAGTGACAGTAAAGAGGTTAAACACACGCTGCTCGCGCCAAAAAGTAAAGCTTCTACTTTTATTTACAAGGTGGCGCAGAAGTCACTTTTGCGCCCTCTAACGGTTGTTCGGTCATTGGATATGTAGATAATGTAGATTCGGTCATTCCGTAGTCGTATTTTACTGCAAATTTAAACTAATTTTGGAATATTATTTAATATTTCTTTAGTAAAACAATGATATTTGTGAATGTGATGAAGAAAAATGTTGAACTGTTTCTTCAAATACTTAAAATTCTGCGAGCAAGGAAGGCACTATGTGCATGGTTTAAATTTTCCCGCCGCCATCTTTCAAAGTTTCATAAAATTCATGAAATTTGATGAAATTTGACAACCATGTGCTCGGCATTGCCCTTGGGAACGCTGTTCTGTTGACAACCGGTAATCAGCATCTAATAGTTTGTATGAAGCACTGAAGTAATCAATTAATTAATTAATTCTACAATTTTCTAGTGGTATCACTTCAAATTTCATTATCACAAATAATCGCCCAGGAAAATATTTCACAATGACCAAAGGTAAGATTACATGGTTTTAGTTTAATATTATAAAAATATGTGGAGTTTAAGGAAGTAACCTCAAATAGAGGTGTTGTGATTCTATATATATATTGATAAACAAACAATAATACAAAATGCTTATTAGTTAATAGTCTCCTCATTTTACTTAAAAAATATTAGAAAAATATTAGAAGTAGATACCCTTTTCGCTCATTTGGTTTAAGTTCAAAACGTTCAAATGAACGAATTTTTTTATTGATTGTATTTTAAACTATATAAACAGTTCCTATATTAAAAAAGTGGTGTCACGAAATGTCTCGAAAATCTCGCATAAGTACATTGTTGTTGCAAACCTGATTGGTTTTTGAATGAATTGAAGTTGAAAAAAGAAAGACAAACTAATGGTGCAAAAAAATGTCAGGAAAACCTTCGAAATACGTTAAAATTCGTTAAAATTTCTTGAACCTCCTAAAAACCTTTTAAAATCCCTTAAAAATCCACAAAAACGATTAAAATCATTAACTTTTTGAAATCCAAGTTAAAACTCGTCAATGTTTATTTTTTAATGGATTTCAATGTTTTTCATGGAGCTTTAAAGGATTTCACGAGATTTTCTATTGTTTTCTTTTAATTTTGTGGAATTTTAGAGAATTTTGAAAAGATTTTTATATATTTTATGGGATTTTAAAGTTTTTCGTTAGATTATAAAGGATTTTGAGAAACTTGGAAGAAATTTTAAGGGATTATAAATATTTTCGTGTAATTTTAAAGAATTTTAAAAGTCTTTTAAGAGTTTACAGTAATTTTAAAAGATTTTAATAGGTTTCTATATGAATTTAAAGGGATTACAAGATATATGTATAATTATTAAAAGTTTTAGTGCAATTTTAAAGAATTTTAAAAAGCTTGTACAGATAGAAAAAATATTTAATTATAGTACTTTTTACGTAAAACCAGACAAAGAATTCAAAATCTTATCTCAATAGTTTTATTTTTTTAAACAGGAATGAAATGTTAATTCATATTGTTAAATAAAATGAGGAATTTAATTATAAAGAAATAAGATAAAAAATTGAAAATTTCAGAAGAAGTTGCAGCCAAAAAATCTCCGGAGAATAATGAAGGGGATAATAAAGGAGTAACAGATGCCGGATCGGATCCAACAGCCCCTATAACTCGCAGGGGAGTCCTGACTTCTTTTCTCACAGGAAAACCCATGGAAATTCCAGAGCAAGATATCGTACGTACTTGAAATATTGAAGAAAGATAATGAAAAACTCGTTCTATTATAAAATGAATGCGACCCAACTAAGATTCTTGGTTTTTCAACAGCTCGGCAAGTGTAGGTTTGTCTCGGAATTCGAGAAACTAAACCGCATCGGCGAAGGAACTTACGGAATAGTTTATCGTGCAAGAGATACAAAAAATGACAAAGTCGTGGCTTTGAAGAAAGTCAGAATGGAGCACGAGAAGGATGGACTTCCAGTTAGTGGCCTTAGAGAAATTAGCGTTCTCTTATCCTGCAGACACGAAAATATCGTTCACCTGAAAGAGGTTGTCGTGGGAAAGAGTCTCGAGAGTATATTCTTAGCAATGGAATATTGCGAACAAGATCTCGCGAGTCTATTGGACAATATGCAGGCCCCTTTTTCTGAAAGTCAAGTAAAATGTATCATGCTTCAAGTTTTGAAGGGATTAAGATACCTTCATCACAATTTCGTAGTTCACAGAGATCTGAAAGTTTCCAATTTGCTAATGACTGATAAAGGCTGTGTTAAAATCGCAGACTTTGGTTTGGCGAGGTGGTTTGGTTTGCCTCTGAAATCAATGACTCCGAGGGTAGTGACTCTTTGGTATCGGGCACCAGAATTATTATTGCAAGCGAAAACACAAACAACTTCGGTTGATATGTGGGCGGCTGGCTGCATTTTAGGTAGTTAAAATTAATTTACTGTACATCCTTTGAAAAAATCTTGAGATAAAAAAAATATATTAATAGAAGCTACGATTATATTATTTCAGGTGAATTACTAGGACACAGACCTCTCTTGCCCGGCAGGTCAGAACTCGCTCAATTAGAATTGATTGTTGATTTATTGGGCACACCGAGTGAAGCTATCTGGCCAGAGTTTAATTCCCTGCCGGCGTTGCAAAATTTTACGCTTAAACAACAGCCTTATAATAATCTGAAACAACGATTTCCGTGGTTAAGTGCAGCTGGTCTTAGGCTCCTTAACTTCCTTTTCATGTACGATCCCAAAAAGCGAGCCACTGCAGAAGAATGTTTGCAGAGCAGTTATTTTAAAGAAGCGCCTTTGCGTGAGTTTTTTTTTTAATTTACTTGGAAAGATACAGAAATCTTCTAATATAAGATTTTATATATGTGTAAGATCTAATAATCTTGAGATACTTCAAACTAATTGCGCTTTTATTTTTTAGCCTGCGACCCGAAGTTGATGCCAACATTCCCTCAACACAGGAATATGAAGAAATCCGCACAATCTAAAGAAACTCGCGAACCAGAAGCGACAGTAGGCGACCAAACAAACAACCTTCCTGCCATTTCAGATCTCGTGAGTAATAAGAATATCTCAAAATATTTTAATAATTGTATTTTTATTTCTATAACAGATAGAGAAACGATATTTATGATCTTTTGCTTTTCCAGCTTGGATCCCTGGTGAAGAAGAGACGCGTGGAATAAACAAAGTCTCAGTCAAGTACGTAGCTTCTTAAGATCGACGATATATATTACATTATATAATACAACCATAATTTCACGTGGAGACAATTTTCCGAAAACAAATTTACAACTAAACGTTTGAAAGTTTCAAATAAAGATCAGCATTCCGTACAATATACTTTGCCTCATTTTTTTAAGAGCTGGTCGACTAGTAAGAAGTTCGCTCAAAAATTAACAAAAACGGACAACTTATATCTATGTTACGTAATCATTTATCAGTTTCGCAAAACATTTTAGACACTTTTAAGTAGAATTTTGTGCTTTTATTTTCCTTTTTTGTAAATTAAACTCTCAGTCCGGCTTGTTGAGCTTCGAAGCGTTTTTTGTATTGACCCTGAGGATCGTATTTGGCAACTAGACGATCCCAATCTGCAGGTCTCTTGGTTCTGAGATGGTTAATGACTTTTTCAGCAGTAGATCTTTGTTTCTCGTTGCATTTCGTGCAACCAGTCGCCAAAGCATCAGGCAGTGTTTCTGAAATTAAAAGAGAAAATCAGTTGGACCAGAATTTTTCTATTTCAAAAATAGAAATTTCCTCTCCTGGAGAGAGTGAAAGCATATCTAAATATCTTTCTAATCTTATTTCTTTCTAAGGCGTTTTTATTTTTAGAAGAAAGTTTAGATTAATACAGTTTCATTTTATCCTTTTCCTAAAGCAATCGTCTGGACATGCAAATGATGCTGAGTCTTGAGATATGCAAATTGTATTACGTGTACAAGATATTACAAACGTATTACAACTTAGTAAGATTACTGTAGTAAGAGTACGAAGCCCAAATGTGAAAGTTCAAAGTAGTTCATTACGCAATTGAGAAAGTGTATTGAACCCGTAAAGTACGAAGACGTTAGAAGCTTTGAGGACCTCTCAAACCATTTTTAAATTACAAAATTAGAAGTATGAAGATATATTCTTGATATTTATTTAGACGAGTTACTAATATTATTAGTTTAATAAAATTTTTTACTCACTTTTGAGTTCACGGCCTTCTGCGGTACAAGAACCTTCATCCAACATACACTTGATATAATTATTTAAAATTCTTCCATTTTGAAGAATTCTATCCACGTCAATATTATCGTATTTATTTCCGTAATTGTCCTGAGCGAAAGCCACTGATACCACAACCAAAAAGAAGATAATACCCTTCATTGTCGAAAAGGTCTTTGGATTTAAATATTGTTTAAAAAAAGTTTATTTTTATTTTTATATAAAATTTTTTGATTATTTATGTTACTAAATATTAAATACTGCTTTCACAGCTAAACTTGGGAAACTAAGAGGTAGGAACTGGAGGCTTTCTTTTATATGGGCGAGCAGCAACTGTACTGGAGGGGTCCCTTATTTACAAGTGAAATAATATGGACACCCATGAAACACACTACAGACACTTTTTTTTAAATATTTGTCTTTTAGGGACTAATCAAAAATACCGTATTACAAAAATAACGAATTTTTAAATTCCCCAAAAGGAGTAACCAAAGATAATAAAAAAAAAATAAATACCGAATGTGTAAATTGACTAAAAATAATAATTCTGTGTTATAAATGCCCGATTTTTAATATTGTCAAATTGTATAATTTACGAATTATAAATATAACGAATTATTATCATTAGGTAAATTAATGATTGCATACTTGAGCTCCAATTTGAAATCATTAATTTTTTAGTCAAAATATTTATTTCCAATAATAATAATAATAATAATATTAATAAAAATAATATTTATTTATCCCCAAAAATCATTTTTTCGTTTTTTTTCCAGATCTAAAAATATTCAAAAGGAGTCTGGAAATATTTTTTTCTTCAGAAGAAGTTACATACTTTGAAACTTTTTTTAGACACAAAGAACAGTCCGAGGAGTGAATAGTAATTTGAAAATCCTTTTCAAGAGCCACTTTTTTGAGGAGAAGAAGCTCAATTCATGTTTAACAAAAGTTCTTTTCACATTTGGAGGACAAATTTACATACATCCAAATTGTGAATTGAGATAAGGAGTAATTTAATTATTCAATTCTAGAAATTTAGAAGAAGCGGATTATAATACATCATAATGATTAAAGGTCTGAGAAATAATTTACATAAATTGATAGGCGATTTTTTTAAGCATACTGAGACTTGTATTGAGAATTGAAAAGCATGGTAGTATTACTCGTTTTTCAATGACCATGAACCAGCTTCGCATATTAAGTAAGTGAGACAAGATCCTTTGGAGAACTAAAGCGGCCATCGACTTATAAGAACGCTAAACAGTTTGCGGTTGCTAAATCTAACGTTTGCTTAAAATTTCCAAGAGGGGAAAAAAATTTAAATTCATCGTACATGCTTTTGTCGGTTTTTTAAATTCATCCGAAAAATAATATAGTATTTGATTTAAAAATTAGAAAAAATTATTTGTGTGCATTTATTATTTTAGTATATCATATGTTTTATGAAAAATTAAGGGTGTTGGACCCAAGTGTTAAGTTCAAAATTCTATTCTCCATTTTATTCAACGAAAATTATAAATAAATATTTTTCGTATAAAACGAAGAATTCAAAATCTAGCTTCAAAATTGAATATTTTCATTTTACTTAAAAAATATCTGAATTATATATTTTCTCGCTCTGTACACATAATTCTAGTTAAAAATTGATTAATTCTACAGAAGGAAAAAATTCCAAATTTAATATTTGTTAAGTGAAATGAAGAAATCGAGTTTTTAGATTGGAACTTGGCTCCAACGCCCTAAAAGTTATAAATTATTAAAAAAATTTTTTGAGAAATTCTTGTCTTCAGATTTTATCTGAAGATTTACTTGTTGATAAAGAATACACCAGTTTTCGGTTGTGAGATAATTTTATGCTCTGTAGTCTGGAAAAGTAATTTTTAAATTGAAATGTTAAATTTTGAAATCTTGAGACAGATTTTTGTAAATTAAATATTACGCAATTTTTAAAAATCTATTTAGCTTCCAAAAGCGGAGATAATTTCCTTATTTACCTAAGAAAGAAAATCTCATCATGACTTGCTGCTTAGGAGACAATTATTGTCACTGTAATTCAGATTTGAGGATTTAAGATTATTATCGTATCTCTCATCTATTATATGAAATTTTAAATTGATGAATGGAGAGAAAAGAATATATTTATATATATTCAGGTTTTTCCTCTGAGTCACATGTATGGGTAAAAACATGTTTTTGTAGCTATAATGGAATTATGTATGCTGAAACAGAATTTACAGAACATACAGAACGTGCAGACGTGCGTGAACGGAGAAAGCGATTTAGGGAACAGAAGAAGCGATTACCGTTCTCCAGTTTACCTTTGAATAATATGCTTTCATAACTATATGTATATATTCAACGATATATGTATGCTTGAGAGTTACAACGAGTTTTTGGAAATGTATTATGGCATTTTAAATGGATTTTTAAATTTTGGAAATCTCTTAAGGGCGTTGGACCCACGTGTTAAGTTCAAAATTCCATTCTTCATTTTACTAAACGAAAATTATAGATAAATATTTGTTCGCTCTGTAGTGCTAATCTTTTTTCAAATATAAGACTGCGTATAGAGAGAAAAAATTTTTTATTTCGACACTTTTTGCATAAAACGAGGAATTAAAAATCTAACTTCAAAATTCAATATTTTCATTTTTTTTCTTTAAATATTTGAATTAGATATTTTCTCGCTCTGAACGCATAATTCTAGTTAAGGTTTGATTAATTCTACAGAGGGAAAAAATTTCAAATTTAATATTTGTTGAGTAAAATGAAGAAATCAAATTTTTAGATTAGAACTAGTCTCCAACACCCTTAAAATAACTTCATATTTTTTAAAAATTGTTAATTCTTCTCAATTCTTTTGAAGACCTTTAAATTATTTAAAATCAATTATTTAATCTTGAAATCCTTTAGAATTATTAAAAATATCTTCAAACCTTATGATATCTCTTGAAATTCCCTAAAATCACTCAAAATCTTTTAAAATAAGTTTAAATCTTTTTGAAATATTTCAAAATTCTTTAAAATTTCTTCAAATCACTTGAAATTAATTGAAAGCATAAAAAATGTCTTGAAGTCACTGAAAATTCCCTAAAATTATTTAATATCTCATGAAATTCTTTAGAATTATTTAAAATAGCTTAATCCTTTGAAATCCTATAAAATCGTTTAAAATCCTTTAAATTCTTTTAAAGTCACTTGAAATATCTTTAAATTTTCTAAAATTATCAAAAGTTAACTTTTATACAATTAAGTATTATTAATTAACTTTTAAGTGATTTTAGGAAATTTCAAGAGCTTTCATAATGTTTTAGGTAAAATTTTAATTAGAACATTATGAAATCGCTTGAAATCAGTTAAAATTCTTTAAAATCTTTAAATTGCTGCGAAATATTTTGAATATCGTCAAAGTCTTTTCAATAATTTTGAAGTTCCTTTAAAATCCCTTTAATTTCTTTTAAATCTTTAATAAGCATTACCTTGTATTTTTTTTAAATCAATAATAATTCTTTAGAATCTTTTTATACCGTTTGAAATCCCCTCAATTGCCATGAAATTCTTCAAAATCGTTCAAAACATCCTGAAATTTTGTTGATTTAAAAAAAATCTTTTTAAATCATTCAAAATTTTTCAAATTTATTTTAAATATCGAATTTTTTCATTTGAATTGACCTTAAATTTTGTTGAATTATTTATCTTGAATTTTATTCAATTTAATTATATTCCTTTGAGTTTGTTAAATTTTGTAAAAATTTTGTATACCCGCTTAATATTGGATATCTTCAAATTTCAAAAGTTTCAAATTAAAAATTTTAGAAATTCATATTTTATAATCAGGTAACTAAATTATTTTACCTGAATATAAATGAGTAATTCTATGAAATAAACACAATATTTAAATTTGTAAAAATATCAGTGGATTTATTTTTGAACATTTACTTTGGTATACAAAGTTTTTTATATAAAAATAGAGTACAAAGAATTCATTATTATTTTATGATACAAATAAAACAGAGATTTTGTTGGAAAATTTGCATCTTTTTTTATAAAGTGACATTCTATTGGAACATAATTTTAATTCATCTTTTCAGTACCTTCAACCTCTTTGAGCCTTCATAACTCCGTGTTTAAGAATTTCATTAAACTCATTGGGATAGTTTTTTTGCATAAATTCAATGATTTGTCGTGATTGTCTAGCTTCCAATCGGGTACATCTGCGGCAATTGTTGAATAAAGCTTCAGGAAGTAGAGCTAAAAAAAAAAGAAAAATATTTCAGTCCTTTTATTTCAATAATAATAAGTTTTTTTGAAAATCCAACTACTTAATATTTTTATTGAATATTTATCTGTTTGATTTATTGCTTGTTTTTACTTTTTTGGCTGAAAATGAAATTCATTTAAAAATAGTTTAAAAATTTAAAATTTTTAAATAGTTTCAAATTAACATAGTAATTTTATTTTTAAAAATTATTAAATATATAGGTAACTAATTACGCTTGTTTTTAAGGGTATTGGAGCCAAGTTAATATAATCGAAAAATTCAATTTCTTCATTTTACTCAACAGATATTAAATTTAGAATTTTGTCCTTTACAGAAGTAATCAAATCTTAACTAGAATTATGCGCACAGAGCGAGAAAATATCTAATTCAAATATTTGTTAAGTAAAATGAAAATATTTAATTTTGGAGTTGGATTTTGAATTCCTCGTTTTATGCGAAAAGTATCGAAACTAAATATTTTTTCGCTCTGTACGCTGTCTTATGTAATAAATAAATACCTTAAAAATAAATAAAAAAAAAAAATAAAATAAAAAAAATAAAAATAAATAAATACCCTTAATCTGTCTGCCAAGAATATCACAAGGTCCGCGATCCAAAGCACAGTTAATTTGCCTCTGCACAAGTGCCCTATCTCTCAACAAAATAGTAACGTCTTGAGCCTCAGAAATGGCCAAAATAGTCAAAATGGCAAACACTCCAAAAATCACTTTGGAATTCATGATGATTTTTGATCACAATTAAAATAATCGAAGGTAATTAATTTACAGTAATTTTTTTTACACTGTATAATATTCGTAAAATTTGTGAGGAGTTAACAGAGACGCTTCCTTTGCTCAACTGCAGTGAAAATGCACCTAAATCGTCTCATTTATATACAACAATTTCCCACTAATTTTCTTTTAATGAGTTCCGAAAATTTACGACCATAATGACTCTCTAAGTATCCTAGACTGCAGGAATGGAGGAGGAAGTAATAGCTTAATTTTTGATAATTATAATTACACCTAATTTGAAATTTTAATGCCAAGATATAATGACTTTTACATTCTACAATGACTAAATTTTTCTAATGATGATGTCAAGATATGGTGAGATTATAGAAATAGTATGAAAAAATTTACTTTAATTTTTTCAATTTTTAAAATTTTATTTTGTCTTTCTAAAAATTTAAGACGAGATAAACGTACATTATTATATTTCCTTTAATCCTTTAATTTTAGAAATTTTCAAAATCAATTTCCTATATTTTATAAATATATTTTTTTAAACAGGAAAAATATTCAGCAAATATGTCCAATTTTAAGGGTTTTTTGGAGCCAATTTCTAATCTAGAATTATGCGTACAGAGCGAGAAAATATCTAATTCAAATATTTTTTAAGTAAAAGGAAAATATTTAATTTTGAACTCAGATTTTGAATTTTTCGTTTTATGCAAAAATTATTGAAACGAATATTTTTTCGCTTTGTAGCACTAATCTTTTTTCAAATATAAGACTGCGTATAAAGCGAAAAAATATTTAGTTTCGATATTTTTGCTTAAAACGAAGAATTCAAAATCCAACTCCAAAATTAAATATTTTCATTTTACTTAAAAAATATTTGAATTAGATATTTTATCGCTCTGTACGCATAATTCTATTTAAGAGTTGATTAATGCTACCGACAGAAAAAATTGCAAATTTAATATTCATTGAGTAAAATCAAGAAATCAAATTTTTAGATTAGAACTTGGCTCCAACGTCCTTAAAGGGAGTTTAAGATATTGTACATGATATTAATATGTTTGCCAGATTCTATAGAAATTTACTTTTAAAATGATTCGAAGAAAATAAAAAAAATCTTTATTATTTTGAAATTATTCATATTTTTAGAAATAACACCCAGAAAAAAGTTTCTTTGAATAAAATAAATTTTAATTAATAATTTATTTAATTTTGTTGAATAAATAAAATTTATTTAATTAAAAGAAATTTTTTCTTTGGCCCTATATTAAAGAAATGTTTATTTGATTCAAATAAGAAATTTTTTTCTGGGTGCATATCGAGTTTACGTTTTTTTAAAATATTAAATATAAATATTAATAAATAAATATTAATAAATTAAATATTCAATATAATATATTAATATAAATACATAATTGATAAAGTGACTTCGTCCTGTAATCATTTAAAGCAGAATTTTGACAGCTTTTAAATTACTTAAAAAATGTAACTTCTGAAATAATTAAATTTAAGAGAACTTGAACAATTATTGAAAAACAGGTGAAGGTGAACCATATTTGAATTTACCGCCACATTAGTACCCGTGATGCACCAGGGTGGGAAATCTGTACTGGGACTCCGATACCGTGACAGTTTTCGAATTCGAACGGACCTCTCTTTCTATCCAAAGGCGTTAGAAAGAGAGATCCGTTCGAATTCGAAAACTTTCACGGTCTGAAGCGAACGCGCCACAGTAGTTTGAATTTTCCTGCCGCCATCTTTGAAACATTGCAATGTTTCACCACGAGGCCTTGAAAGTTTCCTGAAACTTTTCACTGGATCAAAGTTTCATGAAATTTTACACCCTAATTTTACTGTTTTGCAATATTTTTATTTTTTACACACTGTCAAACACTGTTGGAGTTGGTGAATCGTGAATGCAATGTTCTAAGTTGAAAATTGGGATTTTTAATGAAAGCAGGTAAAATAAATTAGATGGTTAAGATAAGATTAGTTAAATAAGGTAGAGTGTTATCATGTTATTTACTTACAGATTTTATTTACGTACTTTGTAAACACAAACTCTACTGACCTTACTTTTAGATTCTTGAAATCAGAATAATCTGTGTTGAATTCTGATTTCCCAGTACACAGCTTTGTTTAATTTTTTTTGGTTTAAAAAATTGAAAATTTAGTTTGAAAAGAATGAAAAAAATTTCTGTAGAATCGGTGTTTTATGATGAAAACTTTATAATTTTGGAGACCGATTGAAACAAATCAGTCTGATTCAGATAGACGATTGCTGAATCTATATTTTCTTACAAAAATTCAATTTACTAAAGTATTATTAATTATTTTGACTATTCAAACGTCCTTTTATGAAAATACTTACACTAATCTAATGAATAATAGTTCTAGAGAAAGATGGATGAAGTCAACGTGAAAGAAGAGGATTCTTCGAAGAAATATGATCTCCCATTTTCCTTCGACTTTGATATTAACAATGTGCAAGAAGATTTCTCGGATTCAGAGAGTTCAGAGACAACTAGATTGGACATAGATGTGTCTGAGATTGATGACTTTGATGCTACAAATTCACGAATTAAGACAGAAGCTCTACAAGAAGTTTCAGTGCTCAACGATATGGAGGAAGAAATCCAGAGAGAGTTAGATGCAAAAGCTGCTAAAACTAATTTAACAGCCAATAATGTTAAAGAAATCCTTAAACATCTTATCACAAACAAAAACGTAATAGCTATGCTTAATAGGAAGCTTAATAACTCTAACGACGACGATGAAGTCTTCTATTATGAACGAAAATTGACGCGATCAAAAGCGAAGTACGTTCAAAATTTTAACCTTTGGTTCAATTTTCCTATTTTACTCAACAAATATTAGAATTAGGTATCGTTTGGCTCTGTAGTTAAACTTTATTCCAAAGTAGAAGTATGGTTCTAGAACGAAAAAAATAGTTGAAAATTAATTTGTCTTTACTAAAGCTTAAATATTTAGTTGAAAATCCATCTTTCTTATTGAAACATAAATTATTCCATTAAAAATTTTCTTTGTCGGTAGATAATTCAAGTGAAGATTAATTTCCAAACACCTTTTCTAATTTCTATTTCTTTCTCTTCTAGAGAAGTTCAAACGTTGATCGAAAAGGAATTATCTGAAGATGCGTCTGATGAAGAATACAGTCCAGATCAAGATCAACAGAGCGATGATGAATTGGAAGCTGATAATTCTTTTGAAAGTGATGAGGACTCTCGTCCATCAACACCAGCAATTCCTGCTGACACTTCCTCGTTGAAGGAAGAACAAAATTTAACAGATACTCAACACAACTCTGAAGGGGTTTTCGAAAACCCTGGGTATTGTAGAAAACAATCTCAAACAATTTAAATAGATTTTGTGAAATTTTCTAATAAATAATACATTTTTCGTTTTCATTTTCAGAATTCCTCACGTGCCAACGGAAGATGAGAGCATTGGGCAGAGAACTCGTTCCAAACTTTGTCTCAGTGAAACACCTTTGGCATATATTGAGCAAGTTTTCGTACCACCGGATTTCACAAGTGACATGAATGATTATTGGTGCGAATTGGGAGAAGATATAAATTTCTTCCAAAATTTTGATCTTCCTTTGTCTCAAGAAATCAATGTCGAGGATGATCCAATAGCGGATACGGAGTATAATTTTTTGGGAGAAGAGGAAACAGATTTAGGTAAGTTTCTATTAGAAGTTTAAAATTTTTTAAAATTCGACCTATTGATTTTATTCAACAAAAATTATATCTAGATATTTTTTTGCTCTGTAGTGGTACTAATTTTTCAAATAGAATTGTGGGTACAGAGCGAAAAAAGACCTACTTTTAAAACTTTTTGTGTATTGTAATATATTTTTTTTAGTGGATAAGGAAGAACTAAGAATGGACAAAGCAGTTAAAGTCACTCGGAAGGAATTTATTATGGATTGCGAAGAAGTGCAGGAAAATGAGAAAGTTGCTGAGCACACTGAAATTCAAGAATCAACGAAAAAGAGGAAATCCAATGAAGCGCCAAGTACTCCAGTTATAAACAACTCAATGGCAAGAAAAACGAATCTTCTGTTGATATGTACGAAATAATATTTTGTACTTAATTTAAATTTCTTTTTAGAATGCAACTATAGAACCTATACCGGTTACAACTGAGCCAGATATACGGAAATTATTAACTGTTGAGCAGCATCTTTTGCTACGGATTCAAATGAGACAGCACGTCCAACTCATGACTCAACTTTTTTTAATGAGCTACAACCATCCAGAAAATCACAAGTACTCTAAGACTTGTAAACAAAATCTTGAAAGCGTGAAGTGAGGTTTTAAAAAATTTATTACGCTCTTATATATTCGGGGTGTTTACTAACTGGAAACGCCAGGAAAACCAGAAAACACAGGGAATTTTGTGATCGAAAATTGGTAGACACCCTATATATTCAAGTCATTTTTATTATTTATTACAATTTATTTCATATCTTTACAGATATTTGAGCAATGGGCCGCATTCTGCATTCAACGTCAACAATGTATCACCCGCTTTAAAATTAGTTTCTGAGTGGGAAGAATTACTGCAAGAAGAGAAATTTGGCGACGAGTATTCTCAGTTTGTTTCCCAAGAAATAAAAATGGCTCAGGCAACTAAGAAAGGTCGTCGGATCTATGCTCAAAAATTCCATCCTAAATTGGAGCAATTAATGATTGAGAGTAAAGCTCTCACATATCCACACCTTTTACCACACATGTTCTGCAGAAGCACTCCAGGAAAGACGAAACATACTACGTACTTCACTTCTGAACAAAAGTGAGAAGAAGCAGATAATTTTCGTTTCTTATAATAAATAAAAATTTTAGATAGAAATTAATGAATTTTTTTGTTTCTAGTTTAATCGCACTGGGTATGGAGCAATTCTATCCTCACGTTTTGGAGAACATGAATAAAAAGTGGCCCAAGAGTCGGATAGGAATTCTGAACGACGTTGTACATTTGATAAGAACTTACCTTCTTCCATGTCGAGAACAAAGTTGTCTAGTTTATTATATAAAGCAGTGCTATTCGGCTTCCTCGGATAATCCAATCAAGGTGATTTTGGCTGCATTTATTATCTTTTCTATAAAAAAAAAAAGTAATTTAAATCAAGATAAAATAGGATAATAATGAAGGATCTGTTTTATTTAATAACTAGCAGATTTAAATACATCTTAAATTATTTAATGGTATTTAAAGGAATTTTAAGAGATTTTAAGTTATTTTAAATGATTTTAAATATTTTAATCGCTTTTCATAATTCATAAGATTTTTAATTGATTTCATGAAGAAATTACTAAAGATTCTAGGGTTTAAGAATTTCAAAATAAAAAAATTCACATGCACTTTCAAAATATCTTTAAAAAATGTTCAAGACGCCTATTTGGAAAACACATACAGAAATTCAGTTTTATATATAGATGAAGAAATTTATTCACAGAACCTCGTTTAAGTAGTATAAAACGCTAACGGCAATTACTCCAAGGAACGAGAAGAAGTTCCATCCTTTCCAGGCATATAAAGGGGTGGTGAGACCGAGTGCTTTTCTTTTACAGACTCCCATGATAAAAATTATTCTCGTGAATTTTAAATTGTATTTTTTAATTTTTTAGAATTAATTTTTTAATTTGCCGCGGCTAATTAGGAAAATAGACATTTTGATGCCGGATTTAGTTCCCAGTTTATTGGTTTTGACATTTTGTCGTATTGACCTTAGCCACCTTAGCAGAATGAATTTATCTACGTAACACTACGTAATACCAAAAATTTTCGTTGTTTTTTGTTTGATAGGAAATGTATGAAATATTTGAATAGGTACATATTTTTTCTTCACAATAATTTTCTATTAAAAATAAAATACTGGGTATTGCTATTAAAAAAAATTCTTATCGTATCACTTAAAATCTTCGAAACCCCTAAAATTATTTGAAATCTCGTAGAAACTCCTTACATATTAAATTCTTTGTAATTCAATGTAAACCCTGGAAAGTCTTAAAAAATCCCCTAAAATCTTATGAAATATTTTGAAATTCCTTCGAATCTTGAAATTATTTGAAACTTTTCGAAATTCCATAAAATCTCTTGATTTTTTTGTAAACCTTTAAAATTCTTGGAAATTTCTTAAAATTTCTCGAAACATATATCCCTCTTGAATTAATACCCTACATATATTTTTTTCAGCAATATCATCAAACTGGAAAAGCTCCCAGGACATTACATTGCATCTCCTTGGAAACAAATTTAGTTTCTCCGAAAGAACAACCACTCGAATTCTTACCTGAAAGATGGCAAACCTGCATAAGGAATGTAAGTAGCGATAAATTAAAATATATTCTAGATCACGTAACATGTTCTAGAAATGCGAATTTAAAATTAATATTGTAAATACTAATTTCTAGTTGCAGAATAATAAGAAGTCCAATAATCAGGGTCGCGAAAAGACTCTCATTAAGAATTTAGTACAGCCTAATAACGAAATTAATCCAGGTCGTCATATCCTCAACCCGATTATAAATATGATGCCAACCGTAAGTTTTCAAAACAGCAAGGTAGCAAAGAAAAAACCAACTAGCGAACCTCCGTCAATCATAAAAGTAGAGACAGATGCAGAGCCAGAAGAAATTCTTCCCGATATTCCAGAGACTTATTATACTCTTGAGAATATAACTCTAGAGACTGAAAATCAGACTTCTAGATTACCGCAGCTGAGAAAAACGACCCCACGGTTAGCAAAAACGCGCAGTGCTCAGAATATCAAATCAATGACACAAATTGTGAACGCTAAGGAAGTTTCGTCCAACGCACTTAAAACAAAGGGCAAGTCGGTTTCTTCAAAAACTTCAGAAGCGTCTACATCGTCATCAGTGAAAGGGGTAAGTTTTTGTTTCTCACTTAAATGTGAACAAAATCAACAAATCCCTATAAGAAAATTCAACTATTTTGTTACAAATACTCTTTTTTTTTCGCTTTGTACGCTTACTTCTATAATATTTATTTAGTAAATTAAAGAATTCGGATTTTGAGATTAGAACTTGGATCCAATCTCTTCAATAAAAACATTTTCCTTTCAAGGACGACGAGGACGAAATAGCAGAATTGATGCTCGCGTCTACAACAATCAAGAAAAATGCAGCCAGTCGGAAGAAAGCGAAGCAAGCTCGGGAGTTGGAGAACTTAAAGCGCTTATTAGAATCTGAAAACGAATTAAACGTAGACGAGAGAGCAACGAGTGAGTACTGCACATATTAATTTTTGCAATGAACTTCTCGTTCGTTAAAAAAATCTCTTCTCTTAAAAAATAATCTTTTTATAGAATTCGCCGCATCTTATCTACAAAAACTACACGCAACACTTGAATCTACTGATCCGGAAACCTTCAAAGCAATAATTAAATTATACCTTGACTATAGCGAAAAACTTGAAAATATTATACAAACAGAACATGACAACGAACTCAAAACAGATGAAAACAGAATTGGATTTTCTCATGAAAAACGATTGAGAGCAAATATAATTAAAGCTGCGAAGGACAATTTGGCTATTGGTCTTTATCGAGAAGTTACTGAAAAATTGGCAAATTATCCAGATATGTGCTCAGATTTTCTCCTCTTCTTGAATTCTCATCAAGCAGCGATGATTGACAAATCTGTGGATTGGATGATGCTTCAAAAAATGCAAGAGTTTGTACATGTAGCCCAAGTTTATTTTGCAAAACAGCCCTCTCGACTTGCGAAAGTGATGCAGTCGATAGCACAACTTGCTACAGCTCCGCATACTCTGAAAAATGTTCACGAAGTCATGGGTCCTGTTCTTAAAGGATATCCTGTAGTCATGGATATGTTTCTTCAAGTTTTCCCCAATGGGAAACCACCTGAAAGGTGAACAATTTTACTCATCCCAATTCGAGTCACCAACCCCTGGTATATTATACAAAATTTGTGGAAATTATCCGTTCTAATTATAATTTTTGTTGCAGCTTGTTTGCACCGCAGTTGTTTGAAAGTGTAACATGTCCAGTAGGGCCTCACGATAAAACCAAGGTGTATGCGATTGATGCTGCTGAACTATATGAACATATTGAACTGCCAGTGTCAACGACGCAGGAAGATCCGTATGGTGGTGACAATTGTAAATGTAATTGTCATGATTTGGCTGATCCGAAGCTTAAGACTGCGAGTGAACATTGCGCTTCTTGTGGAACAAGGGTAAGACATTTTTGCTATTAATTAGATACACTTCCATCTAATTTGAGAGACTTACCTTCATGTCATTTTGGCTTTTAAACTTTATTAAACTTTTAAAACTCTGTTTATAGTTTCTAAACGGGAGAATCTATCTTCAAACGTCCGAGGGCTTACGGCCAGCGAAAATTACCTTCCCAGGAGAAAACGAAGAGTCGTTAGAAAATATCGCTCGAGTGTCTTTAAAGTCTGCCGAAAAACTAGTCCTAGCTCCCTCTCAACCAAAAAGACGTAGAAAATCTTCGAAAAATGATCCTTCTACGGATGACATAGCGACGAAGCAACCAACCTTCAAAGTTTCTCCTGTTAAAGAAGGTCTGGAAGAAACAGCTGGAGATAAACTTGGAACGAAATCAAAAAGAGGTCCTAGATCCCCTCCAAAGACTGTGCAGCCTTCCACAAGTGGAATCAAGAAACCAGTCTCTAAGAGTAAACGAGAAAAAAGAGCCGAGAAACGAGACGCGAAACAGGAACAGAAGTCTCAAAATTCTGCAAGTGAAACTGATTCTAATTTTGAAATGAAAAGTCCACAGTATGAAGAGTTTCCTAACCACTCGTTTGTCAAGGAGGAAATTTTGACTGATGACGAGGAAAAAGAAATGGGTTTAGACAAGAATGATGCATCGAGTGATTCAGAAAGCAGCACGAATTGTGAAATTGAAGAATCTGTGGATGCGAAATCTTGGTCGAGGGAAGAAGATGCCATTCTTTTGGAAAGTATAAAAAAAGACTACTCTGAGCAAACCTTCGTTATGATAAGCGAGAGGTTAACAAATCGCACCGTCCAGCAAGTAAGTAATTTAAATTATTCTGTTTAATTGTTAGTTTAAGGCAGTATTCTACTTTGGACGCTCGAAAAAAAAGCTATTTTTGTAATTTTTTTTTTAAATACTTATTAAATATATTGATATAGGATTTGTAAGACTTAATAAATACACTCTTGAAATACACAAACAAATTTTTTTAAATTTATTTTAAGTACTTCTTATACATAAAATGTCAATTGAACACAACACCGCAATTGAAGTTTTTTTGTAACTGAACAATTATTTAAAAAATGTACTTACTCTTAATCAGCGATGCCTGCACCGTATAAAACACAGCATAAAACAGTATAAAACACCTTTGAAAATTTCTATGTAGAATACTGCCTTAAAGGGTGGCCACTTAGATCTTCAAAGTAAAAAAAAAAAGAAAAAGAAAACTACCCTACGGGTCTACTAGGTTTCCAGAATTTTTTTTGAGTACTTCAAATTCGAGGCCACCCTAAAATTACTTAGCCTTGATTTTTCAAATGTTCTCTAATTATATATGTCTTTCAGGTCAAAGAACGGTGTTTTATGCTGCTTGATTTATTACAGAAATTATCTTGAGATTTTCAATTATGTAATAGATTTTAAAAATATATCTGTGATATTAAAAACCTTAGAGGGTAAGAGGTAGACAGTTAAATTATTGGGAGAATAAGAATGAAGTGTAGGTATATGTTAAAAAACGTCTGTTTATTTCAACGTAACAATTTCCTATTACCTTATAATTCTCCTCACTGAAAAATCGTACATCCGCACGTAACTTTACTCTCTCGCTATTAACTTAGAGGCGTAAAATCACTCGTTTAAGAATAGTTTGTATGTACATTATGTTCACTCAAGTGAGTACGATATTGCAAAAGAAAACAACAAGTTTCTTTTTATACGATTCTTTCATTGATTTTTAATCATTTGAAAGACACAAAACTTAATCTACAAAGGTGAACATTTTTTAAAGCTGGGCAGTAGAGATGAGATTTTTAATTTAATTTTCGACGATAATAAAAAGATTCTTAAGGGCATGTAATACTTTACCATAAGAGCGATTTAGTTTACCCAATTATACATTCATAATAATAAATATTTTTAGCTAATAAGAGTCAACAAACCTTCGTGTACATGAGAGGAAGGTTTATTGACCCTTATTCGCTAAAAATATTTATTATTATGAATGTATAATTGGGTAAACTAAATTGCTCATATGGTAAAGTATCACATGCCCTTAATAATATCTCAAATGAGTTGTTACCAGAAATTTTCAATCCTATATGGATTATCATGTTACAAAAGCAATTCTAGATACGAAGATCAAATTGTATATACAAGGAATATCTTTGATATTCTAAATATATGTCTCTTTTTTGTATAATATTTGTTCGTATTTACTTTTCCTTTGAATATTTCTTTATAGGAGACATTTTTATATCTTCAATCAAACTCAATAAAACCCGAGTTAGTATAAATGATATAGTTAAGCGCGTTAAACTCAAGTTCTCACCTCAAAATTCAATATTTTCACTTTAATCAGAAAGTCCTAAAATTATAGATTTTTTCACTCTGTACTCGTGATTCTATTTAAAAACGATTAGCTATACTGAGCAAAAAAATATTTAATTATAATATTTATGAAATACATTGAAAAAATCAAATTTTGAGGATGAAATTTCAATCCTAAATTTACACTAGAATTGAATTGATAATTGAACAGGAAAAAAAACAGAGCAAAAGTACGGAAAATAAGAAAATAAAGGGTCTTTGTCAGTGGTTCATTAAGTAAAACAAATAAATTGAGGAATGAACTGAATACAATAAATTAAGATTAGAGACTTTCTCATCCATTGATATAAATAATTAACTTATAGAAGAAACGGGGGCATGAAAATAAGAAGTAATGCATGAGAAAGAGCAAGACTTAAAAGAGAGGATATTAAAAAATTTCCATATTATCCACGTCTCCGATATCTAGAACATCATCGTACTCAATTTCCTGCCTTCCTGGCGGCAAGAAATAGTTAACTTGTTCTGAGTGATCGGGGTCGTCAGTAACTGGACTGGGTGGAGGATTCGAGACAGTTCTATCCGAATCTACAGGAGTTCTGTCCATGCCTTCACCTCGTCTCAATCTGGCTGCCTCTGCAATTTGCCTTGTTGAAAGTTCCGCTCTTGTGAGTAAAGCTGGTAAATCTTTGTCAGATCCGTCTAAAATAAAAAATAAAAGTATATAGATCAAAAATATTTTAAATTAAAAAATTCATAGATTCTCATAATGAGAGCAACATACCTTCCAGAAGACGCAAGTGTTCCTTAGCCTTTATTTGCCTTTCATTAGCCTCTGATTTTTTCTTAATAGCAGTATTCTCTTTCTTATCGACGGAAAATATCTCTCGAATTTTCTCCTGAGGAAGGTGATCGTCGTTTTTCACAAGGTACAGATAAACTCCTCCAGGTGTTCGCCTACGCGATCCGTTCATAATCAGCATGCCACCATCTTCTTCAATTTCTTTTGTTTTTTGAAAGAAATCGATTGCCTTTTCCTTTCCCAAAATGTCCACAATTCTTTCTGAAAGAATAAAGATTATTATGTAATTTTACAATACAGGGAAGAATAGTTCTTGATTCAAACTTATAATTTTCCAGCTTCAAGAGACCTAAACAATTTTTTTTTTTAATTTCTTTAAGTTATACGTCTCGAAGTTCAATTGAAATGGATTCGTTCAAGACGTCAAACTTACTGATAAGAACATCTTTTTTCTCAGAAAGTTTGGCGGCGATATCAGCAGCTACTTCAGCGTCAGTAGATTCTTTAGTGATGCTTAAATCTGACATCACTCGAGAGGAACCTTTGTGGCCTTCACCCTCAGCTTCTTCATTATCAGCTCTTCTTTTTCCTAATCTCAATTTAACCCTACGCCTATCAGAATAGTTTCTTTTGTTCGTCAGTCTTGGCCCGAGTTCTCTCTCCTCATCAGAAGTATTATTTTCCGGAAGTTCTGCTCTCTTTTTAAAAGAATATCCCAAAGTGAAGTTGTAACTTTCGACGCTTCTGTCTGCGTATATATTTCTCGTGACTCCACAGGACAGCAAATCTTCAGTTATTGAATCCTCCTGCACCTGCATGTTCCAGATTTTAAATTTGTCGTTCTTTGTCTTGCAATTTCCCCTCTCAGCTCGAGTTGGCTTCATTTTCAGTTTGGGTTTCTTAGCGTTTTTTCGGGTTGAATCGGAATCGGAATCACTTTCGGAAACAGATGTCTCGTCAGATTCATCACTGTACTTCATTTTTCCAGCTTCTTCGAGAATTGGAATTGCATGTGGTCGTTGAAGAATGTTGTAAGTTCCAAAGGCATCTTCAGGCTGTTAAGAAAAGTTTGTCCATTTTTATTTTAGTTCTAATAGATTTGTCAGATATTAGTTAATAAATTAACTGTGTATTGAATTCAAATTTTAAACTCAAAATACTGTTTTTTTTTCGTTTTACTCAACAAATGTTATAATTATATATATTTTTTTTCTTCTAAAAATTGAATAAATTTTTTAATAGAAACATACATACAGAGTGAAAAATGTATAATTATTTTAATACTTTTAAGCTTTGAGATATATTTTTTTAATTGCTGATTGCGGAGGATTTCGAGTTTTATAAGGTAAAAAATATTTTTTTGAAAGACGATTTCATCTACACCAGGATGAATTATACGTTCTTATAAAAAATTATGAAAATTGCAAGATTTCGCGCAAAACTGAAGTTAGATTTGCTATTGTCCAAGGTGAAAATTGGTCCCTAACGAACAAATTCCTATCTTAAAAAAGAGCTGTTACCAATATATCGAACACATTTGTGTGAATGTATCAAATTTGAAAACTATCTTTAGAGCATTTTCGTTATCAAACCGATTACTAATAAAAAGTTTATATAAAAATAGAAAAAATAATTTAATATGATAGAAATAATTATTTCGATGTGAAAAATAAATTATTAGTGAAGCAAAAAAAATAGATCAAGATATATCTTGATATCAATATCAGTTACCATTAGAATTCTGAGATTTTATGGGATTATAAAGTAATTTTAAGAGATGTAACCATATATTCTGTGGAATTTTAGGTAATTTGAGAAACTTTTAAGAAATTTTTTTGAATTTTACAAAATTTCACTTGATTTTAAGGTACATATTTTAATAGATTTAATGAGATTTCATGGAACCTTGAATAATGTTAAGAAATTTAAAAGAGTCTTTCGAAATTTATTGATATTTTAAAAATATTAATTGATTTCAC
The DNA here is from genome assembly GCA_900474325.1 of Synergus umbraculus. Lineage (NCBI taxonomy): Eukaryota > Metazoa > Arthropoda > Insecta > Hymenoptera > Cynipidae > Synergus > Synergus umbraculus. The sequence goes on from UCOK01019352.1 coordinate 93,292, forward strand.
AGAAATTTCAAGTAATTTTCAGAGATTTTACAATATTTCATAGGATATTAAGTTAATTAACGACTTTTGGGGATTTCAAATATTTTCGAGATTTCATTGGATTTTCATTAATTTCAAGAGATTTCATAAGATTTCATGGAATTTTAAGTAATTTTAAGGATTGTAACGATAGTTTGTGGAATTTGATAGAAGTTTATGGAACATTAAGGAATACCAAGGAGTGTTAAATTATTTTACGAAATTTAAAGGAATTTCAGCTGATGTTGAAGAATTTTAAAGGCATTTTAAGATATTGTATGGGGTATTAAGCAAGTTTAAAGACTTTTATGGGATTTTAAATTATTTTAAGGACTTTCAAGGGATTGTACGAGATTTCATTGGACTTTAAGGAATTTCAAGAGATTTCATGTGATTTTAAGTAACTTTGTGGGATTGGATGATATTTTTGGGGATTCTAAGTAATTTTAAGGTATATAATAAAAGATTGTCGAATTTTAGGAAAATGCAAGGAATATGAAGTGAATTTATAAAATTTAAAGGAATTTCACCAGATTCTGAATTTTAATGGATTTCATGACATTTCATGGGGTTTTAAATAATTTTAAGGACTTTTACAATATTTTATGGGATATTAAGTTATTTTTTAAGGAGTTTAAATGGGTTTTACGAAATTCTATTGGATTGTCAGGAATTGTAAGTAATTTTAAGGGATTTTACGATATTTTATTGGATATTTTTTCTGTGTTTTAATTATTTATGGACTCAACAGATTTCAGGGGATTTACGAGGTTTCATTGGATGTTTAGGGATTTCAGGAGATTTCATGTGATTTTAAGTAACTTTGTGTTCCAGATTCTGAATTTTAATAGATTTCATGACATTTCATGGGATTTTAAATAACTTTAAGGTGTTTTACAGTATTTTGTGGGATATGAAGTAATTTAAAGGATTTTGAAGGGTCTCCAGGGATTTTACGAAATTTAAATTTCGTAAAATCCCTTGAGTCCCTTCAAAATCAACTGAATTCAATTCATTTTCAGGAATTTTAAAAGTTTTAATGAGATTTCATAGTATTTTGAGTAATTTTAAGTAATTTTAAGAGATATAACGATATCTTGTCGAATTTTAAAGAATATCAAATAATTTTACGAAATTTAATGGACCTTAAGGGCGTTGGACCCAAGTCACCAAGTGTTAAGCTCAAAATTCAATTACCTATTTTACTCTACGACAAGTATAAATAAATATTTTTTCGCTCTGTAGCGTTAATTTTTTTTCAAATAGAAGACTGCATACAGAACGAATAATTAGTTAATTTCGATATTTTTTGCATACAACGAAGAATTCAAAATCTAACTCCAAAATTGAAGATTTTCATTTTACTTGAAAAATCTTTCACTTACATATTTTATGGCTTTGTACACATAATTCTAGTTAAAAACTGATTAATTCTACAGAGGGAAAAAAATCCAAATTTAATATTTATTGAGTAAAATGAAGAAATCGATTAAAGGGATTTTAAGATATTGTATAGGATATTTAAGTAATTTAAAAGACTTTTACGGGATTCGAAAGATCTTATGGAATTTCATGGAATTTTAAATATTTGTAAGATATTTTACGATACTTTATGAGATATTAAGTTATTTTTTAAGGACCTTCAAGGGGTTTTACGAAATCCTATTGGATTGTCAGGAATTTTAATGGATTTCATGACATTTCAGGGGTTTTAAATAATTTTAAGGGATCTTGTGAGATTTTACAGGATATTAAGAAATTATAAGGATTTTGAAGGATATTAAAGGGACTTTGAAGAATTTTACGAAACTTATGAAGATTTCTGAAATTGGACAAAGGGATTACAAGTTTCTATATTTCAAAAATTATAAATTTTCCAATTATATTGTATACTAGCAAAAGGTATGCAAAAACGAGAAATTATTCGCGCGCGGATATCATAATTGCTAGCAATTAAAAAAAAATCAGTACTACTTTCATTTTATCTTACAAACGATTCTAAAATTCATATTTAGATGACAAATACAGAAAATAAGTATTTTTGTGTTTTCCAAGTGATAGGTTAAGTTTCTGTCAAATGCGAATTAATCGTTCACTGACCTCATCGTCAATAACCTCTCCGTCTTCCAATTCTAGGGACTCTGCGTCCATATTGTTTGGTATACTAATTTTTAATTAACAAAATATTTCACTTTAAGATATAAACCGTGTTATTAATGTTACTGCAAAATCGAATTGCATTTTATAAAATGACACTGAGTTGCACTGAGTGCGTTTCGCATTAAGTTTCGTTCAAAGGTCAAAGCGACCTCATGCGGATAAAATCAGTACTAGATTTTAGAAAATCGAAATGTAGAAATTTCGTGGTAAAAATTGGTAAAAAAATTATTTTTTTGGTAAACAAAGATGCCATTCTAATTACCTTCGCACAGTGAGGCGATTTTTTACTCGGATTGTAAAAAATTGGTTGCCACAACAATTTGCAATACAAATTAATGAACTTAGCCTATCAAAGTAAAATTTAAGGTTGTTGGTGCCAAAGTTCTAATCTAAAAATTCGATTTCTTCATTTTACTCAACAAATATTAAATTTGAAATTTTTTCCCTCTGTTGCATTAATCAATTTTTACCTAGAATTATGCGTACAGAGCGAGAAAATATCTGAATCAAATATTTTTAAGTAAAATGAAAATATTCAATTTTGAAGTTAGATTTTGGATTCTTCGTTTTATGCAAAAAGTATCCAAACTAAATATTTTTTCACTCTGTATGCAGTATTATATTTGAAAAAAGATTAACGCTACAGAGCAAAAAAATATTTATCTATAATTTTCGTTTAGTAAAACGGAGAATGGAATTTTGACCAGAATACAAGAGGGTCTAAAGTTCGATATTTCATATTTTAAAATATTTTCTACCTTTTGCATTTTTGATTTAAAAAAAAAAAAGAATTCATACAGGGTGGCCACAAGATTCAATTTTTCAATTTCCTTGATTTTTTCCTGTCTCTCAGATAATAAATTTTCCTGACAAAATCTGAAGTCAGATTTTATAAATTCAAAGTGGCCGATCTGGTTCAAAAAGAATTGGCTCCACTTATTATATTTCAGGGCAAAACTGTAAAAAACTGTAAATATTTCTGGCATAATAATTAATAATTAATCTGCACTTTTCACTTCGTTAGAGTATTAAAAGAATATTATAGAATAGCAATCATCGTGTGAAAAATATTTTAATGACCTCAGTGTATAAAAATTATCTGAGAAATCCAAAAATCGGTTTCTTAGGTCCAAGTTCCTCTTCTCTTTTCAATTGTTTCATAACCGCTTCGTTGAGTTGAATTCCTACTTTTTTGCCTATCTGTAAAATGTGAAAGTATTATTAGGAAATTATTTAGGGATATAAAATAATATAATAATATATATAACACCCTCAGCGTTTGATTCCAGTTTTAACCGGAAAATTGTATTTCCTCATTTTATTCAACAAATATTAGAATTAGATTTATTTTCGCTATGTAGCGCTATTCACTTTTTTAATATAAATATGCATACAAAGCCAAAAAATGTATAATTTTAATACAGTTTTTTTAAAATGAACAGATAGAATTTTGATGTCAGATTTCGAATTCTTCAATTTGTGAAAAAAATATTAAAATTAAACATTATGTCGTTCTGTGAGCAGTCTTATATTTGAAAAATGATTCATATCACAGAGAGACAAATATTCTAGTTACGATATTTATTGAGCAAAATGAGGAAATTGATTCTTCAGGTGAGTAATTGAACCCAACAGCCCTAAGGATGAATAGAAAATTGTAAAAAATACCTCTATTGTTTTTATTAGACTTGTTGGTTGAAGACTGCCGTATCCCATTTTGATTGTAAATGTTATTTTTCCCGTGGGAATCACAGAAATTACCATACTTGCAGCACTACACATTTCTTCCTGAGATGTAGGATCGACTATACATTGATCTCCAATCTGTAATGATTAATTATAAATTAGATCAGTCAGGAACAATAAAGAAATCGAATTTCGAGTTTATAAATTGGGTCCATTACCCTGAATGTGAAGTTTTTCAACTTTACCTTAGCCATGGTTACAAATAGTGGGAAATTTTTAACATCTAATTTGATACAGTCATAAATATCATCAGATAAGTGAATGTCTGCTTCTGAACCATCTACTGTTGCTGAAGTTACTTTAGGAATTTCTGTGCTGTTCAAAGCTGCCTTAACAGCAACGCCGACAGCGTCAAATAAATTTCCGCCACATTGAAGAATCTGAAAGTTTATTAAGAATTCAGTTCTTTTCGAGTGCAAAATTCATAATTAGAACTGAAATTCTAGTGTATTCTAGTGTAAAAATTGCAAGTTACCAATATATCAACAAACATTTTCCAGCATTTTTTGTGCGGTAAGATTGACAATAATTTTAAATCAAATGCTTGAGGAGATTGATAAGCTCGGGAGAGTGCATTGCTAATTTCGTTGGCTATATCGTCTCCTCCTTTTCCTTCGAACTCTGGTGTCGCGTTAGCTGAGCTGTTTAATTAATCAAAATGAGAAATCAATTAATTCACTCTTTCAAAATAAAATGTTCAAAATCGACTATTATGAATAACATTAGAAGTGAAATTTGGTAATTACCAATCAACGAAAAATTCTAGTTTTCCTTCAAACGGACTGTCAGGAAATGGTGTGTCAATTTCCAATTTGACTCCAACTAATATATCAGTATTTCCTAGGCGAACTCGAGCAGATCCATTGACCTGCTCCATTAATTTTGATTCTATTTCCATCATCCTGTATTCCAATCGGGACCGGCCATCCAATCTTGAATCTGACTGTAATTTAATAAAGTAGTATTTTTAAATGAAATGTAATCTTTCAGAAATAATCTAATAATAAAATTTTTTTATTATACAAAATATGTTAAACAGTAAAAGAATTAAAAGTAACATCAAAGAATCAAATTATAATAAATAGTTCACGTGGATTTAGAGGGTTATAATTTTATTTGAGTTTCATACTTACGTCCACACCGTGAAGAATAAATGTTTTTTCAGCAACACTCAAAGGAATTTCTGCCATCTTTTAAAAAATTTATTTTTATTGTTTATGTTTTAAACACTGTTATTTGTTAACAATATTCCTTTTTTTAGGTTCAGTATTTTGGAGCATGCGAATTTTGTTTACATCGTCCATTGGTTAAAATTTAGACCGGACTTCAGCGCCTCTGCTGGCTGGTCGGTCAAACTTGATCAAACGGATCTGTAAACGTAAACATAAACATATTTTCTGATTTTCCGGCTCTTTTTCTCTGTGGTGTTTTTTTATTAATCCTTTTTAAAAATATTATCTACAACGATAAAAGATGAAGTGTTTTATTTACGGTTGTGATTCTAGCACTGACAATAGATCGAAATTTCGAAAGAATGGAGGAAAAAGTCATTTTTTTGGTGCACCAACGACGGTGAATAATCTTAACCTGAGTTATTTAAAACTCATTTGTTTTTCACTGTAATTTTATTTTTACTAGCAATTATGATCCGCGCGCTCTGCTCATGATTAGTTTCTCGTTTTTCTACATCTTTTGCTAGTAAAAAAATTAATTGAGAATTTTTAATTCTTGAAATATAAAACCTTGTAATTCTTTGTCTAATTTCAGAAATCTTCATGAGTTTTATTTATAAAATTCTTTAAAATGTCTTTATTATCCTTTAAAATTTGGTGAAATTATTTTAAGGAGTTTGGACCAAAGTGTTAAACTCAAAATTCTATTCTTCATTTTAATCAACGAAAATTATAGATAAATATTTTTTCGCTGTGTAACACTAATCTTTTTTCAAATATAAGACTGCGTACAGAGCGAAAAAAATTTTAATTTCGATACTTTTTTCAGAAAACGAGGAATTAAAAATCTAACTTCAAAATTTAATATTTTCATTTTTTTTTTAATATTTGAATTAGATATTTTCTTGCTCTGAACGCGTAATTCTAGTTAAATAATCGATTAATTGTACAAAGGGAAAAATTTCAAATTTAATATTTTTGAGTAAATTGAAGAAATCAAATTTTTGGATTAGAACTAGTCTCCAACACCTTTAAAATAACTTCATATTTCTTAAAAACTGTTAATTCTTTTCAATTCTTTTGAAGACCTTCGAATTATTTGAAATCAATTATATAATCTTGAAACCCTTTAGAATTATTAAAAATATTTTAGAACCTTATAAAATCTCTTGAAATTCTCTAAAATCACGTAAAATCTCTTAAAATAAGTTTAAATGTTTTTGAAATTTTTCAAAATTCTTTAAAATCCTCAAAAGTGCTTCAAATCACTTGAAATTAATTGGATATTTTTATTTTACATAAAAAATATTTGGATTAAGTATTTTCTCGCTCTATACGCATAATTTTAATTAAAAATTGATTAATTCTACACAGGGAAAAAATTCTAAATTTAATATTTGTTGAGAAAAATGAGGAAATCGAATTTTTAGATTAGAACTTGGCTCCAACATCCTTAAATTTCGTAAATTCACTTGATATTTCTTAAAATTACTTAAAATTATTCAAAGTCCCATAAAGTTTCATGAAATCTCTTAAAATTTCTGAAAATCTACTGAAATTTTGTAAAATCTATTGGATACATTCAAAGTCTTTAAAATTATTTAATATCCCATAAAACATCGTAAAATCCCGTAGAATTACTTAAAATTCCCATACAATATCTTAAAATCCCTTTAATATCCTTCAAAATCTTGTAAAATTCCTTAAAATTAACTAAAATCACTTAAAATCTCATAGTCTCATTATATCTCCTAAAATTAATCAAAATTCCATGAAATTTCGTTAAATTCTTTAAAATTCTTGAAAATCCAGTATAATCTCACAAAATTCTTTAAAACTTCTGGAAATAAATGTTCTTAACATTACTTAATATCTCATAAAATATTTTAAAGTTGCTTAAAATTACTTAGAATCTCACAAAATATCGTCCAATCCCATAAAATTACTTAAAATCCCATGAAATACCTTGAAATCCATTAAGTCGTTAAAATGCCTTAATATTCTATGAAATATTGTAAAATCTCTAAAAATTACTTAAAATTCCATTCAAAATTCCTTTAAAATTTCATAAAATTCCTCGAAATATTGTGAAATTATTGAATATTTCTAAACTCTCAATAAATTTCGTAAAGCCCTTTGTAAATTCCACAACATTTTTCAAGATTTGGTGAAATCACATTAAATCTTTCAAAATACCTTAAAATTCAATGAAATTTCGTAAAATGTCTAAAAGTTTCTCGAATTACTTAAAATACCTCAAAATATATAGTTAAATTCCTTAAGATTACTTTATAATCCTTTCAAATCTCATAATTTTTCCCAAAAAAAAATGCGGAAATGGAAAAGTTAATGGATTTCAAAAGTATTCAAAATAATTCAGAGAGTTTAATTTTTGAAATTCCTAGTCTTATTTTAGGAATCTCAATAAATTTATAAAATCCTTTTAAATTCCTTAAAATTATTCAAAGTCTCATTAAATTCCATTAAAACCCTCAGAATATCTAAAAATCCAATATTTTGTGAAATCCCTTCAAATACCTTAAAAGTTTTAAAAATCACGTAAAATTCCACAACATATTTATCGTTTAAATCTTTTAAGATTTCTCAAAATCTCATGATCTCTTAAAATTGCTAAAAATGTAATGAAATTTCGTAAAATTCCTTGAATCTCTTAAAAATCCTTAAAACTGTTTAATATCCCTTAAAATATTTGATAATCCAATAAAACTTCGTGAAAATCCTTGAAACATCTTTAAATATTCTAAAATTACTTAAAATTACACAAAATATCGTTAAATTCTTTTAAATTATTTAAAATCCCATGAAATCTCGATAAATATATGTGTACAATGATTACATTTATTTATAAAGTACAATTTTCTATAGAAAAATATATTATATAATATCAAAGTAATATCTTTTATAATATATACTATATAATTAAAAAATATATATATTTATGATATACACTTTTCATAAATAAAAATTATTTTTAGATTATTTTTCTGACAGGAAGAGAAGCTGCAAATTTGGCAAAATGCAATATCTGCAGCTGGGTGCCAACTAAAGCAGAGATTACTTAAAAGTAAAGATCGCATATGTCACCTGCACTTCAAGCATGATGATATTTTGTGGACGCATCCTGAGTACAAAATGCCTGATGGGAAAATTGTCGCCATTGAAAGAGGAAAACCAGAGTTGAAGGCAAATGCAGTACCGTCCATGTTTCCAAAGAAAAAAAAACTGGAATACGCACACTTCCTAGGAAAAATGAAGTTACCTGACAACGGAGAACTTCCACAGGGAGAAAGTAATAAGATTTTGGAAGAACCTTCGCCTGTTTGCACCCTTTCTTTACATGGCTCGAATGAATCTTCCTCAGAAGTAAATGGTGATGCGAATTATTTCATAAAAAACAATACAAGTTTCGAAGCTCAAACTACATCAACAGTTTCTTCTGAAGAAGAATTCGAAAAACCTAATGTAGAGGAGAGAGTGAAATTTGATACAATTTGTGAAGAATTAAGTCGTGATCCTAATTGCGTACCTCTGCCTCATTCTGGAATTTGGATGTTGAATGTTGTAAATACTCCAGTTTTACAATGTGTCATGTGGTCTCTTTGGTCAAAAGATATTTCAAAAGTTAGGAAACAAATTTTATTCTATCCAGATATGTCAATTGCTGTAAGTAATATAATATTTTTGAAATATATCGCTTCTACTTATTATTTCAAAACAATTATAATTTGTTAATTTAAAAATTCTTTTTTAAGATTCGGCTTCTTTGTACCGTTCTGAAATTACATGAAAAATTTGTGTATAGGTTCGAGTCGATGGAAAGCAAGTCAATGTACCTGAGCTTAGGAAAGCTGAAACAATAAATGACCTTAGGAAAATTGTTTCTGCAATAGACCAAAACATTGTTCCTTGTAGAAAAGCTACAAACACGCTAAGGTATTAATAATTACGATTATTGTTCAGTAAAAAATAAATACGTCCATTGTGTGATAATCCTCATAAATTAATCTTTTTTAAAACACTCTTATTATTTGCAGAGCACTCAACTGCTCAAGATATGCTTGGAAAAATAAAGTACGACCAGGTCCTCAAACTTGGAGGTGTGAACACTGTTGTAAGTTGCGAAAGTCAACTTTGCGAAAAGTGGAGTCTGCAGACAAAGTAAAAAGCATTAGAAATGCTAGAGACACTAGAATTCGTTATTGTAATATTTTGAGATAGCAGTTTTTATATTGGAGTTGGATCTTTTTACACTATTTCGTGCTCAAAATGCTCAATACCTCAAAACTAAAGTATAGTTGGATAATATCTAGTTGAGTTTCAATAGCTTTTACGAAATTCCAAAAGATTCTAATCTCAAAAAATTCACCATATTAGTTCATTATATAGGAATCATAGAAAAATAAAAAATTAGACTTTATTTAACTATGGATTTTATTTTATGAGCTACTAAACAATAAAAACAAAATGGTGCAACTTATATAGGCGAATTTTCGAATCCTTGACTCCAGTACATGTTGGCTTTAGGCTTATCTTCATAGTTTGGCCAGTCTGCATCTCCAGGGATTACAGTCTTCCTCGATTCACTCACATGTATCCCTCCTTTATGCAACCATGTCTGTAATACAATTCAGAAAATAGTTAAACTTTTTTTTTTTTAATAAAGTTGATTCTCTTCAAGCTTTAGTTGCTATTGAAACTTAGAAATTTATTTAATCCAATAGAAAAACAGTGAAAAGTTTCATCTTATCCTAATCTTTTTTTCTACAATTCAATTTTTAGAAATATTATCTAAAGTATGAAACCAACTTACCGCTTTGTTATATTTGAAGTAGTAAAACCCTAGATAAATAAGTCCAATAGTCATAAATGTTTTTGCTGCACAGTGACGAACTGTTTCAGCCATCTCAAGTCCCTGGAAAAATCTTTATTACAATCCACTTCTAAATATTTAAATATCTGACGCAAAAATAATAAGCCTTATCAAAAATTGTTATCCAAGCTCCAATCATAAAATTCGATGTATTCATTTTACTTTTAACAAATATTATAATTAGATTTTTTTCGCTACGAGCGGTACTCAATTTTCAAATTGAATTCTGGGTATAGAGCGAAAAACTTACTGGTTTTAAAACTTTTTCTGTAAAATGAACCACTTTTTCGCTCTGTATGCACCTTTATTTCATTTCAATCTTTTATTTATTGTTAGTTGATAGGTAAAATACAATTGCGACTTACTATTTTAGGAGTGAGAGCTCTCTCTAATCTGTCCATAGGTGCTCTGTAAAAACGTCGGATCGGATTGTATCTAGCTTCGTAATATCCTTCGGGAATCACGGGCTCATCAGGTTCTATAAGTTGATCCTTCAACCATTGTGCACGCCATGCACGCTCTTCAGGTGTCATTCCGATACATCTTTCTCTTTCATAAGCCATTCGGCCCATGATGGACATGGGCTTTACGCCCCCAGTGGCGGATTCAGTTCGTTCAACTGGTTCACTCATGGTGATAACTTCTGTAAAAGGAGTTTAATTATTATAAAGAAATTAAAAATTATTTTCGAGAATTTCAAGAGATTTTAGAGGATTTTAAGGGGGTTTGAAGAGTTCAAGCGTTTTTAAGTGATTTTGTTATACGGAAGGTCCCATGAGAAATTCATTTTTTTTATTTAAAGGCAATTTTAACAATTTTAAATATTTCAACTCATTTCACGGAATTCCAGGAAATTTTAAGGGCGTTGGACCCAAGTGTTAAACTCAAAATTCCATTCATCATTTTACTCAACGAAAATTATAGATAAATATTTTTTCGCTCTGTATCACTAATCTTTTTTCAAATATAAAACTGCGTAGAGAGCGAAAAAATATTTAGTTTCGATGCTTTTTGCATAAAACGAAGAATTCAAAATCTAACTTTAAAATTCAATATTTTCATTTTACTTAAGGAATATTTGAATTAGATATTTTCTCGCTCTGTACGCATAATTATATTTAAAAATAGATTAATTCTACAGAGGGAAAAAATTCCAAATTTAATATTTGTTGAGTAAACTGAAGAAATCAAATTTTTAAATTAGAACTTGGTTCCAACACCCTTAAGAAATTTCAAAATTTAAAGTTTCAAGAGATTTGATGGGATTTATAAAATAATTAAAAGTGGTTTAATAATTATCAAGATATTTAAGTGAAAAAATATCTAATTGTATTATTTGTTGAGTATAATGAAGAAATCGAATTTTGAAATTGGAACTTGGTTTTGAAATCCGTAAGCATTGAGAAAAATGAAATTATTATCTACGGTTTCAATTATTAGTCAATTATTTATTGATAATTATCAATAATTTAATTGGTTGCGAATCGATTAAAAATAAAAATTATAACTTTATTCCACAGTATAAACCGTGTTAAATATTTTAATTTTGTGCCAATTTTTACAACTTTTGGAGCTTTCAAATTCTTAGAAAATTTTGAATTTGATATAATCCAATATATCCGATTTTAATTTTATTTCAATTGTCAATCATTATGCTTCTAATCTTGAAAAATTGAAAGGAAATACATTGACCCAAAGAATCAGATTTCGGTCTATGTAATCCCAGAAAGTTTAAGGGTTTTGTAGCCAAATTCTAGTCTAAAAATTCCGTTTCTTCATTTTACTCAAAAAATATTAAATTTTGAATTGTTTTCCTTTGTAGAATTAATGAATTTTTACCTAGAATTATGCGTATAGAGCGAGAATAAAATATACAATTCAAATATTTTTAGTTAGATGAAAATATTGAATTTTGAAGTCAGATTTTGAATTCCTCGTTTTATGCAAAAAGTATTAAAATTAAATATATTTCGCTCTATACGCAGTCTTATATTTGAAAAAAATATTAGCGCTACAGAACGAAAAAATATTTATCTACTATTTTCGTTGAGTAAAATGAAGAATGGAATTTTGAGTTTAACACTTGGGTCCCTCGCCCTGAAAACAAAACGTTTTTATATCAATAGAATGTAATTATAGAGAATATAGAATATTTCCAAATATACTTTTTTGATTGTTTAAACTCTCAATTGTTTCATTCTATGAAAAAACTGTTTATAAGTCAAATGTTTGGAATAAAGTGAACAAAAATGTTTTAGAGTCTATATAACAAAATGTTTGAAGTTGTATTTCTATATAAAAAGAACATATTTTTTATGTACAACTGAAGTATTTAATAAATTAAATAACATACCTTGATTAACAATTACGGTAGAAAGAAAAAGATGTTAGGATTTTTGTGTTTTTTCTTTTTTAGGGAACGATAACAGAATATATCAGAACCATGTAGGTTATGACGACTCGTTACGTCACTTCTTCACCGAAGCAAACCGAACTTCGAACCGAATGGCACCGAATAGGCGCTGCAAGCAATTTGCAAATTGCATTTGCACTTTGGCGGCTGTATCAATCAGCTGATCAGCTGTATATCACTGTAATAACATACGTACCAAAAATCGCAGTAAAAAATGGTAATTCTTTAATTTCTTGCACAAAAAAGTTTTTTAAATACAGTGTTTTTAATTATTGTCAGTACCGGATTTACGCAGAATGCCGCCCTGGGCAAAAATTTCAATTGCCGCCTCTATTTACTATAATTGAAAATATGTCTCATCATCAATATAAATTGGAAAATTATGTCTATTTTCCATGGGAGCCTAATACTAAATTAGTCAAGGCAACTAAAACAAAGCACAGCATAAGTTCGGAATATTTTTTAATTCAAATCTAATTTAAACTAATTTGAATTATACTCAGGGCCGTGCGCAGGAATTCATGTTGGGGGAGGGGGGGTTCAAAATATTTTTATGATTAATTCATATGTTACAATAAAAAAATGTTCTTCAAACGATCTTCTTTGATGTTAAAGTAAAAACTTATGTTTAAGTGCTAAGCTCAAAATTCTATTCTTCATTTTACTCAACGAAAAGTATAGATAAATATTTTTTCGCTCTGTAACGCTAATCTTTTTTCAAATATAAAACTGCGTACAGAGCGAAAAAATATTTAATTTAGATACTTTTTACATAAAACGAGGAATTCAAGATCTAACTTAAAAATTTAATATTTTCATTTTACTTAAAAAATATTTGAATTAGATATTTTCTCGCTCTGTGCACATAATTATATTTAAAAATTGATTTCGTGAGTAAAATGAAGAAATCGAATTTTTAGATTGGAACCGGGCTCCAACACCCTTAATTTTAATTTGTCTATGGGGGGGTTTGAGGGTTCAAACCCCCCCCCCTTGCGCACGGCCCTGATTATATTTGATTATTACATTGAATATTTCGAGAAAGAACATCTTTGTCGTAACTGAAAATCGGGAATTTATATCAATATTTAAAAAAAAATGTAGTCTCCCTGAATTGGCCGCCCTGGGCAGTAGGAAAATAGAAATTGATCGATTAATAATAATAAAATAGTAATATTAAAATATAGTTTATTTAGTTATTTTAAAAGAAGTATTGGAATTTTAAGGGCATTTATGATTTATCCGATCCCTACCTTACCTACATTTTAATCTGCAACGTTATTTTTACATTTATTGAGATATTAAATTGAAAATTTCTAAAATTGAAGCTACAGCATTAAAGTACGTTTATCTGGTCCTAAATATTGAAATTTATTAAAAAAAAATTTTTTTTTACAAATTTCTTTTTACTTTTACAAAGGGTGTTGAAGCCAAGTTCGAGTCTAAAAACTCGATTTCTTCATTTTACTCAACAAATATTAATTTTGGAATATTTTCCCTCTGTAGAATGACTCAATTTCTAACTAGAATCAGCTGGAATTATGCGCTAATTCAAATATTTTTTAAGTAAAATGAAAATATTAAATTTTTAAGCTAGATTTTGAATTCTTCGTTTTATGCAAAAAAAATCAAAAGTAAATATTTTTGTTCGAGTAAAATGGAGAATGGAATTTTTAATTTAACATTTGAGGTCAACGCCCCTGAGAGATTTTTATATTTTTAAATTTTAAAAGATTCCGTAGAATCTTAGGACACTTTAGAAGATTTTCTGGAGTTTTGAAAGATTTAAACTATTTAAAGTAATTTTATGCGAAATTTTTGAAAAATTTCAATAGCACTATTATTGAACATTTATTCGCATTTTAAATAATCTTCTGTCTGGGAAATTTGTCTGAAAGTCCGAGAAATTAAAAAAAGTGAATCTTGTGATCACCCATGAATTTAAATTTTGGAATATTCAAAATTCGGACTTTCATAAATCGTTATTTTTATTTTTTGTCAATTTTTATATTCCATATTTATTATTTCGATATTTTTCGTTTTTCCCAAATAATAATATTAATAATAATATATTTATCTTTATAAATCTTTCCACAATAAACCTTTCTCGCATATTGTCAACATTTTATTCTTTTATGCAATGCCAATTTCTAAACGATATAATTATTTACTATTTTTTTTAGGTAGGCTTACGTAAATAAAATTCTCAAGTGTATAGGTATGTTTTTATTTATTTAATTGTGTTAATTTCAGTATATTTTTTTCTCATTATAGATCATCTTTCATAAGTTAATTACAAGTATATCTTTTATTTTCTAATAGTTATCTGTAGGAGGGTAATAGGTATTTCACAGTATTGACTCTATTTCCTATTTAGATGACTAAAGTTTTCCTTCTGTGTGTTTCTTTTATCTACAAATATGCTATTTATTTTATATATATA
>UCOK01019353.1:0-30131 GCA_900474325.1 Synergus umbraculus
AAATCCTGTAGTGGACTTTCTATCGCTGTCACCTGCCCAGTCTGCGTCTGCATACCCTATCAGTTTGTCGTCAATATTCTTTTGGTAGTAAAGACCCATGTTGAGAGTTCCTTGGATATACCGCAGAATTCGTTTTAATCCAGTCCAATGATTCTCAGTGGCATTGCTTTGAAACCTACTGTAGAAGTTTACTGCTATACTTATATCGGGCCTCGTAGTCAGCATGACGTACATTAAGCAACCGATGAGTTCTCGAAAAGGTTTCTTCCCAATGATACACTCCGTTGTATTATCTTCCATTGAAGGTTTCACTTCCATCGGTGTCTTTGACGGTTTACAGTTTTCCATATTAAAGCGTTTTAGAAGATTCCTCAGATATGCAGCTTGACTGAGATACATTCCATCTTCTTTTCTTTCAATCTTAATTCCTAGAAAGAAGTTAAGTTTCCCTAGATCTGTCATAGAGAATTCTTTTGTCAATGCTATTTTAATCTTTTCTAATTCGATTTTATCGTTTCCTGTAATGATCATGTCGTCGACATACACAAGGAGATAGATCTTTGTACTTTTCTTTTTATAGATATATAGACACTTGTCAAATTCTGAACGCTTCAAACCCAGACTTTTAACAAACGTGTCAAATTTTTCATTCCAGACACGAGGTGCTTGTTTAAGTCCGTATAGCGTTTTCTTGAGTTTACATACAAGACCTGGTTTTCCCATGAAACCTTCTGGTGTCTTCATATATATTTCTTCCTTTAGATCTCCATGAAGAAAGGCGCTCTTCACGTCCATTTGTATTGCAAATAAATCTTCCTTGTTGATAATCGAAAGGAGTGTCCTTACAGTTGTGAGTCGAGCGACAGGCGCATACGTCTCATTGTAGTCAAACCCCTTCTTCTGAGAACAACCTCTGATTACTAGTCTGGCCTTGTGTCTTTCGATATCTCCTGCT
Organism: Synergus umbraculus; assembly: GCA_900474325.1. Lineage (NCBI taxonomy): Eukaryota > Metazoa > Arthropoda > Insecta > Hymenoptera > Cynipidae > Synergus > Synergus umbraculus. The sequence continues at coordinate 956 of UCOK01019353.1, forward strand.
TCATTTCTCTTGACCTTAAATAGCCATTTGCTATCTATAGCCCTTTTTCCTTCTGGTAGTTCCGTCAATATCCAGGTTTTATTCTTCTCGAGAGCCTCGATTTCTTCTTTTGCAGCTTGGTACCAATCTTCCTTATCGGCTCTTCCACTGATGTCATCAAAGCTTTCAGGTACATCCTCGATGTAAGCTTCTGCATTCAAGGCCAAAACCGTGAAATCTCCCAAATATTTAGGTTTGTTAGTTGTTCGAGTGCTACGACGAAGTTTAAAAGGGCTCTTTTCCATTTCTTCCGTGTTGCTCGTTCCATTGGAATCTGATGTTTCGACGTCTTCTTGGACCTCAATCAGTTTGTCAATATCTCCTCCTGAATTCAGAATTTCCTTTGAATCATTGTCCTTGTCTTCTTCTTCAGAATCTGATGTGGGATCTACGTACTTCTCGTCGAATGAGAATTTGGACTCATCAAAGATGATATCTTTCCCTAAAAAGATCTTCCTTTCTGCAGGACACCAGAGACGATAGCCATTTGAGCAATACCCAAGCATAAAACACCTTTTCGATTGTGAATCGAATTTCCCAGGATTTATATTTTTCGAAAGATGCAAGTAGGCTATGCATCCGAATACCTTGAGCTTTCCTAAATTTGGTCTCTGTCCATACCACATCTCAGCTGGTACTTTGTCTTGCAGTGCACTAGTAGGACTTCGATTTATCAAATACACCGCTGTTAAAACAGCTTCTGACCAAAATATTTTGCTCCGTTTCGAGTTTAGAATCATACATCTGGCCTTTTCTATAATCGTCCTGTTCATTCTTTCCGCCACTCCATTGTGTTGAGGCGTATACCGGATCGTGAACTCAAATTGTATTCCTCGTGCTTCAAAATGATCTTTCATTTCATTCGAGATATATTCCCGACCGTTGTCACAACGAAAACGACTTAATTTGACGTTAAAATGAGCGGTGGCCATTGCCTCGTACATCTTAAAACAACGAAAGACTTCTGACTTTGCAGACAAAGTATACGCAACTGTGAAATGCGTATAATCATCTATAAATGTCAGTACGTACCTTTTCCCGTCATACGATTCCACATTGACTGGACCAAAAAGATCACTATGTACTCGTTGCAAAGGTCGTTTGGTTCGAGTTCTCTCTTGATCGTGTGGCTGTCGAGTCTGTTTTCCCTCAACACAACTTTGACAGATGTTTGTAACTGATTCCTTCGAGTTGAGATTAATTCCGTCAACCATATCCTTGAGTTTCTTTAATCCATTATTGCTTATGTGACCCAGGCGTTGGTGCCACAACTCTGCATTTCCAATCGATGAACAAACATTTGCCTTCTCTTCTCCTGTTAATAAATCCAGTTCATATAGTTTAAATTTCCGATGAGCAACAGCAACAATTTTATTTCCCTTGAAAATAGAACCTTTTCCATTTTCGAACTCTATCTTGTAGCCATTCATATCAAGTTTCCGAATAGACAACAAATTAAATTCCAAATCCGGTACAAAAAGAACATTTTTAATAGTTACTGAATTTTCGCTATTTCCAACAATCGACCTTGCTTTGATATCGCCAGCTTTCCTTGATATAAGAATTTGTCCGGTTTTTGCTACTTTAATTTTTACTGGCTCTTTTAAAAATCTTATGTTGCTTAAAAAATCATTTGTGCTTACCATGTGTTCCGATGCACCAGAATCTAAATACCAACTTAAGCTGTCTGAACTTTTACCTCCGATTGCAGTTGAGTAACATTGATCATCATCAATGACGTTCATCTCATTTCCAGGATCCTTCCAATTTTTCCTTTTTCTTGCACTATCTTCAGTGTTGTATTTTTCAGCGACACAAGGAAAGGCAAAATCTTCATTGTTGCGATCCGATGCTAAATCCTCAGCTAGGTTTGCTGATTTCGAATTTCTTGAACTGCGACCTTCTTTATTACTGGATTCCTTCCACATACATTCCGATCGTTTGTGACCACTTTTCCCACACTTGTAACAAGTGTACTTGAACGATCTTCCATATCCAGCCGAAGCCTTATTCCGACTTTCGAATTTTTTAAAATTTCCACGATTTGAAGGTGCCGCAAATGCAGTAGACGACTGCATTGTACTTTCCGAACTGTTTGGGGTTTCTTTTCGCTTCGACTCTTCGTCTAATAAGCGATTTTTAACGAACGCTAGTGTAAGTCTTTCCGAGGACAACGTTTCCAGAGCCGTAACTACAACTTCGTATTCCGCTGGCATCGTCAAAAGGAGATAACACACCACATCTGTTTCTTCCATTGTAGCACCTGTCGACCGAAGTTCCCGCACTAATTTATCGAACTTTAGAAAATGCGATTCTAGCGATTCCGTCGATGAATACTTCATAGTTAATAACTTTTTCCGAAGCAACAATTGACTCGCAATACCCTTCCTTTCAAACGTGCTCGACAAAACATTCCAAATCTCAAACGCCGTTTGCTTGTCTTTGACGTACTCCAGGTGGCTGTCCGCTATGCGTTGTATTATTTGAGATTTGCACTTCCGATCTTTCTTCTGGAGATTCTCAAGTCTATTTTGTTTTTCAGCTCTTACCTCGGCCGTATCCGTTTCTTCAATAATAACCATGTTCGCAACCCTTTCCTGCACAAAACTGAGCAATTCCCGTTCATCCAGCAGCGTTTCCATACGAAACTTCCAGTTATTAAAGTTAGTGCCATCGAAAAGAGGAATTTTGTACTTATCTTCCTCCATTTTTTTTTCACTGGCTTTTTCTCACGTACGACACTCTCAGGACGAAAACGATCAAATCCGAAAAACGTTCACAATGCGCTAGTCTGGGCCCATAACCTGTTAAAATGTCTAGACCAGCGATGTGGAGTTTAGGCAAACACTCATGAAAACACAGTCTTGTTATATTTAACTTTAAACAAACGTTTTTATTTAGAAATCACTTAGGCGATCTCCAACATGCTTCCGTACAGACTTTTTCGTAAACCCAACCTAAACCTATTAGCCTGAAAAAGCACGACATGCGCACCATCCATCTTCGATGTCGATAAAGTAGAACACCTTGTTAAATTGAACTATTTTAACAAGAGTGTACTCTCAAATTTCACCATTTTTTCGACATTCCTGCAACGCCCTTAAGCCTTAGGGAAGCAATGATTGAAATCCGCCTATTGCGGACAGACCATGAGGGGGTCTCTGTTTTGGATTTTTGTGACGTTTGGGGGGTCGAGTGTATAGGGCTGGAAAATTCTCGGTGAAATGTTCTTGTCTTTCTCTACCCTTAGTGCCAACCTTTTCTGGACAAAGAGAAAGATGGCGCTGTCGGGTATATAAGAAGAAAAAACATTTTACTGAGAAATATAAGAAATATCGATATCGAGAAAAAAATATAGATAAGCACAATATATCTTTTGTACGATGTTGATATTACATATCGATATATCATAAATAAAATAACCAGCATTAATACAAAGTTTCAATAAAATTAAATAAAAGTTCACAATTCAATTATTTATTATGATTCCCATTTTATAATGGGAATAAATTTTATATTCTTTAATATTATTACAATTTATTATTAAATTAAAAAGTTTTGTTTTATGTAGAATCTACACAATAACATTACAAAACCTCAAAATTTATCATAAGGTTATAAATATAATTTAAAATCACCCATATTGATACTATTATATTATAATTTTTAAACACCTTGAATTATTTTTCATTTCCCATAAAAAGTAACGTACGTTATTTTTCAGCCAGCAGGAGGGAAATTTCTTAGCTTCGATCACATAAAATTCTGGGTTGGAAATGCTAAGCAGGTAAATATAGGAAATAATTTAATTATAATACAGTATAATCTTCCATCTGTTCGCATAAAGCTCTTATGTTTCCGCTTACTTATTGCATTTTTTGTCTAATGATTTATTTTTTGTTATCCAGTTTTACAGTTTAAAAATTTATAAAACTTATAGATATAGATAATATCATATGTATATATATATATATAATTATTTACAGATTCAATTTATAGTATCAACTTCTTACTTGAAGTTGTTTCCATTACATAGAAATTCTCTATTTTGAATTTGAGTTAAATTTTGTGGTTAAATTTTAATAATTCAAGATTAAATAATTAAAAAACAAACTGAATTAATAGGAAATAGGTAGGTGTTGTTTTTAAAAGACAATAAAATGAAATGTCTCTTACCGATTTCATGAAAAAAAAGATTAACATACATAGTTGTGTGTATTTGAAATTTAAATTTTCATAGTAATAATATGCATTTTAAAAAAATTGTCAAAACACTTCTTTAAAGTGTGACATTTTTCAAACTAGACTTTCTGATTCTAATATACCTGATTCGATGGTTTTTGAGAACGGACGAGAAGTAACTCTATATATTAAAACAAAAATCTTATTTCAGTACTATATAAATCTCCTAAGATATCACCTTTTTAAAAGCTTGACATTGTATAATTTTTTGGGTTGAGGAGTTGGGTGCCATCAAAAAATGTGCTTTCATTAGGTGGCCATTTTCTTTAATTCGACTCTAACTTTGTTTAGGCTGCAAAATACTACTGCACAGCGCTGGGCTTCCATCCATTTGGTTACCGTGGATTGGAGACAGGATCGAGGAATATAGCATCACATGCCGTTAAGCAAAATGATGTAAGCCTTTTATAAGTTTGCATATTCTCTTATTGCAATATTATATATCTCCCAAGTAAAAAAAATTGCATAATTTCTGTAAGAGAAAAGTGTGCAAAAATTTCTGCGGAGGATTGGAATAAAATTTATGCTTAAGGGCGATGGAATCTGAAAGTAAAAACTGTCAACAAACTGTCAAAAACTATAAAAATCTGTGGAAAGAAACAAATCTATGATGTGGACTTGAAATTTTCGAGCCAAAGGCAAAAGAGGGAAAATTAGAGGTTTTTAATATAAAAAAATAGAGAGAAGAAATGAATAAGGGGCGCTTGATGATCAGTTGTTCGAAAACTCACTTTCATAGTCCCAAAATAGCGAAAAATTATTTCCTTTCAGAAACGGCGGACATTTTGACTTCCATGATGGAAGAAACTAAATATTGACAGCTGCGACAGTGCTCTCAAACGGAGCACCCTGCGCGCGCAGCACGTGTTGGCTTCCTGCTAGAAAAATTCTTCCATTGGTCATTTGATTCGATTTTGAATCGCGCGCCAGATTACAGTCATTTGCAGAATATCTCTAGCAGGAATCAATATTTAGTTTCTTCCATCATGGAAGTCAAAATGTCCGCCGTTTCTGAAAGAAAATAATTACACGCTATTTTGGGACTATAAAAGTGAGTTTTCGAACAACTGATCATCAAGCGCCCCTTATTCATTTCTTCTCTATATTTTTTTCTATCAAAAACCTCTAAATTTTCCCTCTTTTGTGTTTGGCTCGAAAATTTCAAGTCCACCTGAAAAGTTGACAGAATAAGACAGACGCGCAACAAGCATCTCAAAACAGTGGATGTCGGAAGCCCCCCTACACATTAAAAATCAATAAAAAAAAAGAAAAAGAACAGATTAAAACCCCTCAAAAAGTGCGTTTATTGTGGAATTGTATTATCCTTCTAATAATTTTGACATACATGCATATTGCAAGTAGGTATACTCGCATTACTGTCTGGGTGTCTTAAGGGCGATGGAATTTAAAAGAAAAAATTGACAGAAACTATCAAAAACTGTCAAAATCTGTGGAAAGAAACTAACGTTATCACCAGAATTTGGAATCGATCTTTTGACGTGAAAAAAGGGCAAGTTGATCGATTTTTGTTAGCACACTTGGGAAAGAAAAGGTGTAAAACAGGTCGAGACTCAGAAGTTTTTTGATAAGACGAATATATGAAGAGATGGAGATGAATAAAGATGCGCCTATAATGGCGGATATTTTGACAGCGCGACCAGAAAATAATAGATTAATAGATACATAGCTACGAATTGATACAGTGCTGACCTTACTCAGCGATAGTTTTGGCGGGAATGATGTGAATTGCAAGATCCAGTAATCTTTTATCGTTTGATCCTTCTCATATTTATTATAAGAAAAATGAATCCCTACCTTTAGTAACAATTATACAATGAATTTATTTTACTAAAATCATTTAAATTTGTCAATAATAGAATAAATCTTTAAAATCAGAGATATCTTTCATCTTGCAATTCAAATCATTTCCGTCAAAACTATCGCTGAGTGAGGTCAGCACTGTATCAATTCGTAGCTATGTATCTATTAATCTATTATTTTCTGGTCAAAAGACCGATTCCAAATTCTGGTGAAAAGTTGACAGAATTAGACAGGCGCGCAACAAGGGTCTCAAAACAGTGGATATCGGGAGGCACCCTAGACAATAAAACTAAATAAAAAAAAGAAAAAAACCGGATTTCAAGCCCTCAAAAAATGCTTTTAGTGTGGAATTGTATTATCCGTATAATAATTTGTACACCCACGCATATTGCAAGTAGGTATACACGAATTAGTCTCTGAGTGTTCTGACATCCAGAACCCCGTATTAGTCGCGCCCCTGGAATTCAAGTTTCTCTACATTAAAGTTTTCAAATTCCATCAGCCTTAACCCTATTATTGTTGCGCCCCTGGGATCTGAGTTTTTCTACATGAGATATTTTCAAATTCCATCAGCCTTAATGAAAATTTGTGCACAATTTCTGTATGTCAGTAGACATTCATCGGGAGTCCGAGTAGGTAAATATGTCAGGACCGGGTGTACCAATGTTTACAATAGGGTGGTCCTTATTTACTCTTGGTGATTTTATTCTCGATTCTTCTTGATCTCACCACCCATCTCACCCCCATTAACATGGGGAAAAGTACCATCCATCTTCAAATGCAGGTATTTTTTTATATTTCACCGGAATCCTTTGGCTCTGTGCAATTGTGATCTTCACATTATGTTCAAAAAACACATCTATACGAAAAAATTTTTTTTGCAAAATTTACAAAATAGCGAACCCCTAAATTTAACAAAAATTACAATTTCCATTTTGTAAATTTGGTAAAAAAAATGTTTTCGTTTAGATGTGTTTTTTTTAAATAGTCTAAAGATCACAATTTCACAGAGCCAAAGGATTCCGGTGAAATATAAAAAAAATACCTGCATTTGAAGTTGGACGGTACTTTTCCCCGTGTTAATTGCATAAGAACTTTGAGGGCTTTGAGGCACATATTAATATTAACCGATTTCATTAAAACTTGGTGGAGATCATTTTTTGGTCATTGTAACAAAATAGAGGGGTGAGACCAAGAAGAATCGAAAATCGAAAAATAAGGACCACCCTTACACAACCCTTACACGAGCTCACAACGCGAGCTCGGCGGGCTCCACAATCATACACTAACGAAATTATCCGCTTAGAGTACTTCCCACTCTGTATGCCGAGCAATACCGAGCTCGCAGCGCCTCTCTTCTCGACTAATCACCTCCCCTCATCTATGTTTTTGAGCGAATCCAACTTCTAAGGAAGTCAGAAATCTGATAGACCGGAATGGTGAGTCCAGTGTATAAGCATTTCAGGCTCTAATTTCTGCAGAAATTCTGTATAAAGAATTAAGGACAGAATTTGTGCAGAATTTCCACATAAAAATTGAGGTTAAAATTTGTCAAAAATTACTGTATAAAGAATTCAAGGCAGAATTTTTCCAGTCGGCAAACGATGTAAAAAATTTTTTTGGAACGTTCGAGGAACGGTGCCTATACCGACCATAAGACGTTTGAAAAACTTCCTTAGAACGATTTTAGGACATCGGACATAGGGAACGTTCTTGGATCGTTGCAAAAACGTTTCTAATATCGTTTGCCCACTGAGTCTGTAGGAAGATTTCAATGGATTTTGAAGTACTTTAAAATTTTTGTGGACTGCAAAATCCAAATGTTATTTTACGGAATTTTCATTGTATTTAAGAGATTTCACCAGATTATGAATTTTCATTAAGGTTTTCCATAAACATGCCATGTAGTTTAGTTGTAGAAAAGACGTCACACGGCCGCAACATGGTAGAGAGATTAGAGATCTAGAGTACAATAAAAGTTATAATTAGAGACAGTGACTATTGTATATTATTCTCACAAAGACCTGCCTATCCTATAGAATTTTAATGATTTCAACAAATTTTACATTTTTTTAAAGGGTTGTTAGAGATTTTGAGAGATATGTTAGAGATTTAATTTTATTAGAGTACTACACGGAAAAAAATTTGGTACAGTTGCTGCACTACCTCTAGTGCTGCTGCTGCACCACAATAAAGGACGACTGTTGCGCTATTTTAGGTTAGCAACTGTACTTTTTGTGGAGTAGTTACTGTCTTTTGGCAGAGTGAGCGTTGCGCTCCTTCGAAAAACGCAACTGCTATCCCTCAAGGTGCAGTAACTGCCCCGCAAACGGACAGTTGCTGCACTTATACAGAGAGCAACAGCTATCCCACGTTAAACGCAGCAGTTGTATCTACAGGGGCAGTAACTGTATCAAATTTTTTTCCGTGTAGAGTTAAGTTGGCAACAGTGCCGTGATGTATGTACGAAAGTAGAGGTAATCGGTAACGACGCAAGTCAGGATAGTGTGCGAGAGTGCTAGCTAAAGAGAGCATTGAGCAGGATCGTCGTTCGTAGGCAATCGAGACGTGAATTGTTGTGCTTGGCAGAAGGCCGTAAAGCGTGGATATAGATTCGAGTAGTTTAAAGTGTACGCGTTGATCAGGTTTAGAACCAATGTTATCTGTAGATGTTCATGGATTGTTCTTAATTTTTTATATTTAATAAACTAGTGTTCTTTTATATTAAACCCAGTTATGAAATTTATTTTATAACAGATACCAAAGTTTATGTGAATTTTTATCAAATTTGTATAGGTATTTTCGTGTTATTTTGCCGATTTCGCTGTATTTTATAGGACTTTAAAAGAGTTCACAAGAATTCAACGGAATTTGATATTTCCGAAGACTTGTGATTTGAAGGCTGTTGGATCGTTTTCCAACAAAACTTCGATATCGGTAGAATGTCGCTAATCTGCAGTGAAGTTCAAGGTACCGGTTTTTGAGAAAAAATAAGCAAATGTAATTTTGTTAAAGCCACAAACGGGCATTTGACCTACGCGAAATAAGATTTTATAGGCCGTGTTCTTCATAATCAGTAGCCTCCAGTTGGTAATTTGGGCTGGGTCCCCCTTTATGTGCACCAAAATGGTGAAGGACTCTCTTTAAAAGTGGGGTATCGTGTGCAGCGTAAGGCATGCATTGAAAATGTTTGAAAGTTATTCCGGTTGGATCCGCCTTAAGAAGAGTCCCATATATAATTCCATTAGGCCCCGGAGCAGTGTTCTTCATGGCAGTGATCTTCTTGGTCGTATCCTGCACGGAGGTGGCTTTAAAGAGACCCCTGTTAGATACTGTACACTCGAATCTCCCGAATTTCATGAAATCCAGATCGGAGACCCTCTTGAATTTCACCAAATTCCTGCTCTCAAATGTCACACCAATTACGCATGCGTATTGCGTATTTTCAGCATTTTAAACTGCCCGCCAATAGCAACCAATCAGATGCTGAGTGCTATGGCATGCGCACTTATCACGCGCTTAATGAGAAACCTGTCCGTGAAATTCGAGAGGGGAATGCGATGAAATTCGGGAGGTTCGAGTATACTCGTCAGGAGGATCCAGATTATAATTGGAAGGGAAATTACTTAACTCCACATTAACATTACTATAAACACTTTTGAAATAATTCTCATCTTCAATCAAATTAATGCTTACGCTTGGACCTATAAAAATTTCTTTTTAATTTTCCGATAATGCTTCTGGATTCTTATGGCGGTCTCAGATTCATTAAGCATACGAGTGTTGCACTTTCTTTATATTTATTTTAATCAAACATCTTCTTTTAGATTATATTTGTATTCGAATCTGCCTACGAACCTGACAACAAGGAAATGGCGCTTCACCTCTCTCGCCATGGAGATGGTGTCCGAGACGTTGCATTCCGAGTTGAAGATATTTACACCATTATGAAGGTAAATTATTCAGTAATTAAATTATTTTCTCTATTTTTATTTGAAAAATAAATCTGTTATTTTAGAACTTATAATTAGAAGTCTTTGAGATCCTTCTATAATTAATAAATAAAATTAATATTATTATTCTTTTTTATAAATGTAAGAGATGCAAAAAATTGTAATTTGAATGTACTTTTGAGAAAACCTAGCACACCAACCTAAAGTCATTGATTCTTTACAAAAAGTCTATAAGTTCTCAAATAATCCAAATGTAATGCTTATGGAAGGAAAATGAAGATTCCTTGTGTGGAGAAGAATTGATTCGTTTTTATGATTAACGCATTTTATTGAAAAATAAGAAAGTTATGGTTAATTGTAATTTTCAAAAAATATTTTTTCGAATATACTTTCACAAATAATAAAAATTTAAAGCTGATGTAAGGAAAATGAATATTATTTGTCTCCAAACGAATTCATTGACCTATACGATTAATGCATTGAATTGAAAAGTAAGGAAGTTATGGTTATTTACAGTTTTGAAAAATTTATTTTTCAACTATAACTTTCAAAATTATTACAATTTAAAGCTGATGTAAAGAATATAAATATTTCTAGTGTTGATACCTAACAGATGCCCTAATATTAATTCATTTGATTAATTAATTAATGCTTCCCCCATGTAGAAGCAAAGTGCTCATTGAATGAGCACAAGATTTAAATAAAATAAATACTTAAGGCTGATGGAATTTGAAAAACATTCATGTAGAGGAATTCGAATTCTAGGGGCGCAAACAAGCACAGGGTTCTGGGTGTCAGGACACTTAGACAGTAGTTTAAAGAAAAACTACTGGCAATAGGCGTGGGTGAACAAATTATTAGACAGATAATACAATTCCACATTAAACGCATTCTTTGAGGTTTTAGGTTCCTTTTTTTTTATTTAGTTTAAATGTGTAGAATGGTTCATGACATCCACTGCCTTGAGACCCTTGTTACGCGCCTGTCTAATTCTGTCAACTTTTCACCAGGATTTGGTATTGTAGTTTTGAAGGGAAAAAAGGGCAAGTTGATAGACTTTTTGTAGCGCTCTATGGGAAAAAAGGGTATAGAACAAGTCGACACTAACCAATTTTTCGAGAAAAGCAATATATTATATTAGGTGACACAGATTAGGGGGATTTAATGTCATCCGATCGAACTCAAACTTGCACAAAGTTTAATCCTATTGAGCATAGTAGTTACCACACCAAATTTGAACGAGATCGGTCAAAAACTTACCGATTTAGCTTTTTAAGGTCTCAAATTTTTTTTAGATAAAACGTAATTTCATATAAAAAAAATTCAAAGCAAAAAAAGAATTTTTTAACTTCTTTTCGTAAACTCAAAAAACAAAAATCGCTTTTTTGAAAAAACGCAATCTTTTATTTTTTTATTTTGTTGACAAATGAAGGTCTACATATGCTTTACAAGTTCTGTTTTGTCATTCTACATGATTTTTTATTTTTGCAAAACACTTCAATCTCCAAAGCCCATAACATATCGTATGAAATGTGCTTGCACATTGTATTAATTTTACAGGAAGCCAAAGAAAATGGGGCTAAAGTCGTACGAGATGTATGGAAAGTACAGGACGAGTACGGAGTTGTGTTGCTTGCTACAATTCAAACCGTAAGTTTTTATGAAGCTTCAAGTTTAAGAAAATTTAATTAAAAAGTGTTGACTTACAATTTAAAATTTTTATGAAGATATCTTCTACAATCAACATACTTCCTTTGAAATCATTTTTAACTGTACAGAAAAATCGAACCCTTTCATAATACCAATAGTTTCAATCTAGTTTAACCCTAATACAAGGAAGATTCTAACCCGATCTCTAGCTGGTTTTCATGCTTGAGTAATAACTTCTGCTATTTTCAGCAACCGGGTTGTTTAATTCTTCATGACTTTTTCAAGTATTGGACAGTTTGCAGTTTATACACTTTCAAATTTACCACCTCTTACTGTACGTAAATCGAAAACAAAGTAGGGTATGTTGTCCCGAAAGAAGCTTAAAAGTAGGACTGCCATCATTTTTGGAATTCATAATCGCCGGTAAATTTGCGTGCTTCATGACGCGCCATTGAGACAACCCGACTTTAAAGACGATTCAGAATTCCAGAAATGTTGACGCCGGCAACCCTATATTTACTCGATCTGTAATTAAAATAAGCTCAACAAATTTTGTGCGTCACTTTCTTCACTTCTAATCACTTACAATCACTATTTCAATATTTATATCATTTATTTAAAAATAATAAATAATAAATAGTCGCACACTCGAGATTTTTCGACTCCGAGAATCTTCCCTAAGGGTCATAACTGGGTAAGCTTGGTTGGTCGGCCTTGGGAGATATCTCGTTGATATAGAGTGTGTTTACACCTAGCAGCGTTGTGTTGCTTATATTCAGCTTATAAAAGCGTGGCTTTTTCCTTTTTAACTTGGGCTAAATAAGTCTTATAATGGTAGAAACTTATCACCAAAATATAAACCAAATAATCCCCAAGGCCGACCAACCATGTTTAGCCAGCGCCCTTGTTGTCTCAACATTTGTCCATGTTTCTAAGGTATTTAAGATTCTGAAAATGGAAAGAATAGAGCCGCCGCTTTTCGTGGACAATTGGTTCGCAGAGTTGAAAAATTTAAAGTTCTCGACTCTGTATTTCTTAAATGTTTGTAAGTAAACGATGTAAATAATGAATTAATAAATGTAAATAATTAGAAATGAAAAAAATGATGCACGACATTTGTTGGAGTCAACCTCAATTCCCTATGTCGTTTTAACTAAGTTTTCAACGTGTCTCTCACAGCAAAGGGATATTCATAATATAAATGGGGGATTCGATAGGATATCCAGGGTAGACAAAATTCCATCCCGTGAGATAACTCAAAAAAAGATATATATGTCTTTTTTCGAGTTATCTCACGGGATGGAATTTTGTCTACCCTGGATATTCTAAATATATCCCAGTATTTTTAAAAGAAAAGTTTAGAACTTTGGAAATATCAAAAATAGTTTAAAGAATTAGAGAATTAAGGGCATGTATTACTTACCCGATCCCTACCTTACCGAAATTTTTTTCTCTGTAACGCTACGTCTACATTTATAAAGATATCAAATTGAAAATTTATAAAATTAAGGAAAATATGCTAATGTATGTTTGTCTGGTCTTAAATTTATGTAAAAATAAAAAAAAATTTTTTTTTAAATGTCAATATTTAGGACCAGACAAACGTACCTTAAGTCTTTAGCTTCAAATATAGAAATTTTCAATGTGGTATCTCGATAAATGTAGACGTAGCGTTACAGAGAAAAAAATGTCGGTAAGGTAGGGATCGGGTAAGTAATACATGCCCTTAAGCCTGTTGCAGTATTTCACGAAAACATGTAAACAAACACAGAAAAATAGCAAAATCTGTGGAATGCCTTAAAATCCGCCATTGTGTCCACATCTTACCAATACGCGGTGTTTGAGGTCGCAAAAATGATGTGTTTGAAGTGTCGTTTTTTTATCGACAATATTTTGGTTGTACGACAGGGGCTATCTGCTTATTCTCTGCAAAAAGAAATTTGTTTGGCTAAAAAGTGAATTTTTACAAGTGATGAGACGTGGGTTGAGGGGTGCGGGTAAACAGTACTTACATTTTGCCAAGTCCCTGTCCGAGCAAAAAAGGCACAAAACTTCACTCCAAGGATGCGTCACTCACTCAGAAAAATTTTCCGAATCTCGCTATGCACTTCAAAGCCCGAGCACTTACGAAAATCGTGTAAAAAAAGAAGTTTTATAAATCGCGTACTACACATGTGCTAGTTACTTGAATAGTTACTGGACCTGTTAGCTGTTTCGCAGGGTCGCCAATTTACCATTAGTCTAATGGTAAATATAATGGTATATATAATGGTAAATTGGCGACCCTGCGAAACAGCTGACAGGTCCAGTAAGTATTTAAGTAACTAGCACATGTGTAGTACGCGATTTATAAAACTTCTTTTTTTACACGATTTTCGTAAGTGATCGGACTTTGAAGTGCATAGCAAGATTCGGAAAATTTTCCTGAGTGAGTGAAGCACCCTTGGAGTGAAGTTTTGTGCCTTTTTTGCTCGGACAGGGACTTGGCAAAATGTAAGTACTGTTTACCCGCACCCCTCAACCCGCGTCTCATCACTTGTAAAAATTCACTTTTTAGCCAAACAAATTTCTTTTTGCAGAAAATAAGCAAAAGATTGTCGATAAAAAAAACGACACTTCAAACACATCATTTTTGCGACCTCAAACACCGCGTATTGCTAAGATATGGACACAATGGCGGATTTGAGTAAAGTCTACATTAATTTTTAGTGGTTTGAAAATGCTCCAACACCGTTAAGTATACAACCAATAACAAGCCGCATAGTTTACGAAATTTGGGAAAAACTAAATCTTTTCTAAAGAAAATTTACAAGCACTATTAAAATAAAAAAATAGCGTTTTTGAAAAAATGAATTAATTAAAAAATGGAAATTGTTTAAAAAAATTTTAATGGATTAATATATTATTAAAAACATATCACCTGACTAACAATAACAATTAAAAAAGAAAGAAATAAAAAACATTAAAATCGACCTTCTTTATGCTGTTTTGGGATTTTGAATTTCTTGAGCCTCTTTTGGGGTTAAGGCTGATGCAGGAGAGTCGAAAAAATTGTGAAATTTGAGAGTACACTCTAATCTGCAGGGCAAATTTTGTCCACTTTTTGAGGCCACAGGAAGGACTTTTTAAGTTTTTTCATATCCTGAAGGGAAAGCAGGCTCAAACTTAGAGGATTTGCTTTTTCGATTTTTGATTAGAGGAAAATATCGTCGTAATTCAATAATTTTACCTGGTGTATTCAACGACACCGGCCATTTTGTCCATTGTTGTCAATGTGTGTGTGAGACATATCGGTAAATATACAGGGTAAATTATTGAATTACGCCGATATTTTCCTCTAATCAAACATCGAAAAAGCAAGTCCCCTAAGTTTGAGCCTGCTTTCCCTTCAGGACTTGAAAAAACTTTTAAAAAGTCCTTCCTGTGGCCTCAAAAAGTGGACAAAATTTGCCCTGCAAATTAGAGTATTCTACAGATTTCTTGACCCTTCCGCATCAGCCTTAAGTAATGAAGGATTGGGGATTCAAAATGCTAATTATCCGAACTGTAAATGGTATTCATTAGACACTTCTTAAGGGCATGTGTTACTTACCATATGAGCAAGTTTTTAAACCCGGGTTTTTTCTACAATTTTTACATTTTCAAAAAAATGTTAGTCAACAGCCGTCCATGTTCACGTTCTTGACGGATATTGACTATAATTTTTTTGAAAATGTAAAAATTGTAGAAAAAACCCGGGTTTAATAACTTGCTCATATGGTAAGTAACACGTGCCCTTAAGATTTGCTGGCAATACTTTCATGGTACTTTTAAACCTTGAATATCTGAGATTTCTCCATATTAATCCTTATGTAAACTTCAAAGATGCACATATTAAAATTAAAAATTAAAAAAAAAAGAAATCTTATTCTTTTCGGGAACCTCAAAAATTGGGGGGAGGGGATCGTTACCCTATAGAAAAAAAGGATTTCGGTCCACCATAAGATAATGTACTGTACGTACCCTTACGAAAAAGTATTACAGGAAAAAAAGTAGTAGATAATTCCTGTACTTTTCTTTATGTCATTTTCTAATGAAACTGATAGGATAATGACAAGGACTTCAGCTCTCATTTTGAAACATGTCATTTCTCCTGTCCTTTTTCTGTCAAGTTTTTTTATTTTTTTAATTTTCTTCCCAGCTGAACATCAAATATTTAAAGGTTTTTTTTAATCTTTTCATTGACAGTATGGCGATACATTGCACACATTCGTAGATCGGACAAACTATAAGGGACACTTCTTGCCTGGATACAAAGAAGAAACTAATGACAGGATTATGGAACTTTTGTAAGTTTAGAACTTAAATTTCGTATATTGAGAGATGGTGATCATAAAAATTGCAAGCGTATGGAGAGGATGCTGTTGCTGTTGGTGAATTGACGCGATGGTGCGGAGGCGGTTTTAAAAATTGTAAAACGGGAACTTTAGCTTGGGGAATACCAATCGCTCTGGAAGACCGTCGTCAGTTAATCATGATCTAATTACGGTAGTTGTTGAAGCTAATCCAAAATTAATGGCTCTAGATTCAGAAGAGACACTAAAAATTCAAAAAAGTACAGTTCATGATCATTTTGTGATGCTCGGGTTCATTTCTCGTTTACGTGGATTATGAAGTTTGTGTTCCACACAATCTGTCTGACAATGAGTAAAATTGCACTTAATCTGTGATAACCTCTTGCAACGAAACAAAAGGGAACCATTTTTGAAAAGAATGGTGATTGAAGATCAAAAATGGGTGAACCACCAAAACAATCACAAAAGTCGAACATTTATCTAAAGAAGGTTATGCTCCGTGTTTAGTAAAACTGCAAAATCATTGTGTACTTCTAACTGCTCTCCCAAAATCAGAACAATATTTCAGATCTCTACGTAATCAGTTGGAGAAAATAATGCAAAATATTCAACACAAGCTGCTAGAACTGGTGAATAGAAAAGGCATTGTGTTCCATTAATTTTGACAATTTATTTTGGGAATATGGGAAAAGGAATAGCATTTTTTTTAGAGGGTTCATTTAACACATATCAAACAGCACTTATATATAAGACAGCATTAAACTGATACCTCCAAAAACTAATGTAAAAAAATCTTCTAAAAAATTCGGTAAAAATGTTAGATTAAAATATTATAAATTTTGTGACAATATTTCTATCATAAAATTTAGCAAATACCTCCGAATTTTTTGACCAACTAGCAGTTTCTCTGATCTGGTCAATATTAACACCTAATCGTTTTGCGGCAGATGTCGAGGCATGTCGAGTGCTATGCGAAGAGAAAATTGTAGTGTTAACACTGTTAACACCGCACTTAGATAAGACCTGTTTTGACCCAACGACTTAAAGTTTGAGAAGTAATACTTTTAAACGGTTTCTTAGTTGAAGTAAATAATTTATTTATAGATCCACGCAAGTTTTCTGTAGATTTCATAGATTTCATGTAAGTGATTAAAGTAGTAGCTGGACAGATATTATTTTCTTCAAAAAATGGCAAAATTAGTAGTGGTTGTAGGGAATTTTTACGTGTAGTTTTAATTTGTGCGGGAATCTTTATGATAACTTTAGTATACAAAATTTTAATATTTTTATGTTTATTAATGCAAAAGTTTGCATACGATGTCTTGTAGTAAGATCAAAAAGAGTAATTAGCTTTAAGGATTGCTCTTCCAAGGACATCTCCGCAGTAACAGGCTGAGCTCTAAAGTGACCTGAAACGATCTTAGGATCCCATGTGAAATTGCACTTAGTCTTAGCAGGTCTCATCTTACTCAATCCTCTGAAAAATCTTTTCATTCTTGCATTTTTCGACCACCTTATTATTTAATCTTTAATCATATTCTGTTAATGATAGGCCACCAGTCAACCTAAAATTTATAGACCATGTTGTTGGAAACCAACCCGATAAGGAAATGGAACCTGTTGCATCATGGTATGTTCAAAAGCATTATTTTATTATGTAGTACTGATAAAATTGCAAAAAGGTATAAATCTGACAAGGGGCGGAATTTATCCGCTTTTTATTCGATTCTGTTCCACAGTAATCTAATTTGTTTTACAGCTTCAAAATATATTTTAATCTTATTCAATTTTTTCTATTTATCTATATGTAAAGTTTAATATTAAGGGGTCTACCTTATTTAGAATTTTCAAAAAATTGTTTTTTTTTTTATTACATTTTTGAAAGTGTACATATTATTATTCTGAAGTATCATATTAAAATTTTGTAAAGATCGGAGAAGTGTAATGGTGCTTTTGTGTGATCTTTACTTTGCTACCTGTAGGAAAACGCGTACGTATATCGTACCGCTGCAGCACTGAAACGCGTTTTTCTCGAAACAACGTTTTTCGATGGCTTGTGGTTGAAATCTCCGAAACTACTGAACCGATCCTTGTCAAATTACCACATTTTTCTTATGACTATACCTATAGTGCATATCAAGGATTTTTTCAAATTTTTATTTTAACTTAATCTTTTTGTCCAAAAACTGTGAAAAAAAAACTTTTTTAAAGTCTTTTTTAGAAAAATGTCCGCCATTTTGTCAGTTTTGCAAGAATCAAAAATCGTATGGTATGCGCTGTAGCCATAACCATACTGAATCTAACACATTCGACTTTTTTGAGACTATCCATCCCAGAGTTTTCATTAACATCGCGAACCTATCTTTTTTTTTGGACATTTTTCAATTACCATTTTTATATATAAAAAATAACTAAATCAATAGAAACAAAGTTTTTGTCCTTCGAGAGTGTATTTATGAAGTGTAATACCTTATATATTAATGTTTAATATATGAACCTATAAAAAAAATTATGAAAAGTAGGGTAACGTTTACCTTGAGAATAAATTATAGAAAAATCTTAAGTTGCACAAACTATGAGGATAACCATGCAAAAGTTCCGCTGTCACACTAAAATATTATATATTTATTACTACATCGAAAATGTACCTATAGCACAGTGATGTCCAACGCGTGAGTAAATGACTAGCTTGTAGATCCCCTCTCTTACCATCTTTGATGGGTCAAGTTTCCTCAGCTGCCGGGCGGACGAAGCTGAGCGACTCTCAAAAACATCCGAGCCTTGCACAATTCGCCAATGGCGAAATGAGAGGAGGCGAATTCTTGGAGAAGCGCTTAGTGGAGGGAAAAAACAGGAGGAAAGGGAAAGCTCAAGAATCTCGCATTGGACATCACTGCTTCATCATGACCCACATTAATTTAAAAGCTTTATGTTTCTTTTCCTTAGGTACGAAAAATGTCTACAATTCCACAGATTTTGGTCAGTAGATGATTCTCAATTACACACTGAGTACTCGGCTTTGCGTTCCATTGTCATGACGAATTGGGAAGAAACTGTAAAGTTGCCTATTAACGAACCTGCACCTGGAAAGAAACGTTCTCAAATTCAAGAATTTGTCGAATATTATGGTGGGCCGGGAGTTCAACACATTGCTTTAAATACTGATGATATTGTTACTGCGGTAAATACATTTAAAATTATTTTATATTTAAATAGTCATTACGTTTTCAATAATTTATATTATATATAAAAAAAAGATTCGCGGGTGCACCTGTTGTATTTTTCTAAGTTCAGTCTAATCCGAGATTTCTATTGGGTAGGACATCTCGAAAAGTGACATTTTTTTTTTGAGAAATCAGTTGGCTCACTGATAAATAATAGATCTTTAAATTTTTAGTAGAGCGCTCCGAAAATAGCGCGGCATGAAGCCGAACACAAGTTTTGCAAAATATGTTGCGCGATCAAAAATGTCTCCTTCCCGAGATACACACATAATTTTCCTGAACACATATGTCCGAAATTCGCGGATTTTAGAGTCAGATGAGCCGATTTAAACCTAGCACTAATCTCACAACATCTTGCCCGCTTTATACTCAAAAACTTGCAGTTCTTGAGCATGTGTTGAAGAATCTATTTTTTGTGATTACGTTTGAAAATACCTATTATAGCCATTAATAAAAGTTCTTTTTTGTAGATTACAAATCTACGTGCAAGGGGAATGGAGTTCCTTGATGTCCCAGATACTTACTACGATCTATTAAGGAATCGTCTACAGGACTCTTCAACGAAAATAATGGAAGATTTGAATATAATACAGGTTAGTTTGTTTCGTCCGGAAATTTTTTTTAGATTGTTAAGTCCTATAATTTTCCCCTGTTCTATTGAATGAACAAGCTGCAGTTACTTTCACAAATGCTATTATATTTTCGGGTTCGTGATATAACTCCTTATTAATTCAAGGTAATTGTTTCCCATTTATGTTTTTACATTATGTTTTCACGAAAGGATTTTCGTTAAATGATTATGCACTGACTCTAGAATTTGCTTTAATTTGAGAAAAACAAGGCCATTTCTCATTAGGTTTTTTCACCATCGTATGGCCATAGTATTTTTTGCAAAGCCACGTGAAATTATTTGTGGATTTAATGTTAAGAATTTTTTCAAAACTGTAATTTATCCTTTTATGACAAGAAATGTAATTGTGTATATTATTATCTTCATTTAATTCGAGTAATTATTTTACTAATATGAGGAGTTCTCCTTTGACCATTCTATTAGAATGTACATTGCGAATGTTTATAATATGTTAAAATGTCTTATTTTATAATCCATATTTACATATCCCAGTGGGCACAAAGACATTATTGTAGTATCTAACACACCGATGGCTGGAAAAATGAATATTCGAATTAGAGTTGATTATGTGCGCGAGAAGGAAACCCCCCGATCTGCATCTGAGTAGAAAACCGTTTCGGTGTTTTAAAGAAGAAGAAGAAGAAATGCTGTATTTAATTTTTAAATCGGGGTCACGGAATAGCCCTAGTCTCCCCTAAACCATTAATATTAAAATTTTGAAACTAACTATAGTTTCATTATAACATGCTTTATGTTTCAGAAATTGAAAATTTTAATTGATTACGACGAGAATGGATATTTACTTCAAATATTTACTAAAAATATGCAAGATAGACCCACACTTTTTATAGAAGTTATTCAAAGACGTAATCACAACGTAAGTACAACTAAAGTTATGTTATAACAAATCATATCCTTCGGTGCAATATCCGTCATTAATGTCTCCCTCAGTAAACATGTTAACCCAACTCTGGTTTCCAGAAGATTTTAATGAAAATCAGGGCTGGGTTAACGTGTTTACAGAAGAAGACATTAATGACGGATACTGTACAGTAAGATTCATGTATGCCTTCCCCAAAAAAAATGTCAATTCAACCCTGGTTTCCATAAAATTCAAATGAGAACCAGGGTTGTGTTGACACGCACACGAAGGAATGCATACATGAATCATACTGTACAATAAATGTAAATTTGAGGGCATATCAAAGTAACTCGATCCTTACCTTATCGATATTATTTTTGTAACAATTCACGTGCTTACAAGAAAGGAAATATAATTCGATTAAAACTTTAGAGATCTGATACGAACCACCACTTGAAAAATGTTGAAACGATGATCATGATGATGTACACGGAGGAGTTGCCCTAAGCCGTTAACCAAATTTATTTAGTCATGTCATGAAAATATTTTGGAATTTTTCTTTCTTTTCGTTTTCCAGTTGTACTAAGCTAATTTTTTAAGTTTAATTTTTATGACATGAAGCTAAAAACTTGCTCCCTTTCTTCCTGATCATTTACCGTTTCCACAAAGCAAATTTTTAAGAGAGTTTACCGAATTTAAGTAATGAAACGTACAAGAGAGTTTCAATTACGAAAATGTAACCGCATATTGCAATTGGATTAACCAAACATTTTTTGACTTATATTTTACGCCAAATTGATAAAAATAGTCTTGAGAATATCGCATTTAAATGTTTAGGTCTTGGAACATTGAAATTGAAATTGAAAACGGGTGATTGGATGTTAAAACATAAATTTCATGTAGACCTCACGAAACGCCGTCTTCTATGATTACGCTAGGGATTATACAAAGGGACTGGTCGATGAACCGGATTTGAAAGTGCGCAGTCGTTTATATTTTTTTTTTTTATAAGGAAGGGAAATCTCGCATAAGACATCCAGATGTTCGGGGAGTGTCGGATTTCTACCGCCTAAACCCCCCCCTCCCTTATCTTATAACCGCGTGAGCATTACTTCAGTGCTAGTGTTTTCTCTGTGCTCTCGTCAGCATATTTCTCTACCTTCTCGTTCCTTTGTCTCGATGATGGTTCTGATCGCTTTATAAGCGCGTTCCCATCCTTCTTGTGATGCGACTAGGCTCGTTATCACGTTCCTCGCATTGAAAATTTTTCCCGGAAAGATAGAGTGTTCAGATCTTGCCTTATCCCATCTGGTGCATGAGAAGAGAATATGTTCGGCATCATCCACTTCATCGCAGTACAGGCATTTATCAGTGAGGGCTCGATTTCCGTCGAATAGGAACTTGCTGAAGCAGTCATGTCCCGAAAACGCCTGCGTCAAGTAATAATCTATCTGTCCATATGGACGATTTAAACATACCTCAATTACTAGTAACAGTCTATTTGTCCAATGTCCGTGTTTACCTGTTGACCACTCCTCTTGCCACAAGATCATTAGATCTTTCCTAGCATCTTGCTTTTCCTTGCCTTTGTAGGTTTCGTTTCTTTCCTAGGCTAGCAGGTATATGGGTAGATCCCCACAATAACCCTTACCGCTTCAGCTGAAATTGTGCGATACGCGCTGCACACTCTGATCGACATGATCCTCTGAACTCTAATGAGCTTCTGCCGGAGTTTCTGAATCTGCATCGCTGGGTAACAAACAGGATCCGCGTACAGAAGTTGTGAGCTACCCCACCACCGCCCTGTCAAGATCTGTATTTAAGACCCTGGTCTCGACTACGGCAGTATTCATTCCTTTCCTATGATTTCAGCCGATCTACATTGAAGATCTAGTATGAAGTTTGAATTTGAATTGAAAGTTTGTTTTTTTGTTACAGGGATTCGGTGCTGGGAATTTTCAAGCATTATTTGAAGCAATAGAATTGGAGCAGGCAAAACGAGGAAATCTGTGAGAAGAGAAATTCTCCATAAATCACGTATGAACATGTGGTAAAGAATAATTAAACGGAAAAGAGAACGGATAACCTGATGACAATATTATATTATATAATTTAGTTAAAGAATCTAATTAATTATAATCTACCTTTTTCCTGCATAAGAAGTTCAACTCAAAATATATTTAAAGAAGGTAGACTAACTACTATCTCCTTCTAATACTGTCCGTAAAATTATTTATCTTAATTTAAAGTTACTTTTTTGTAAACATAGATGCAAGAATACTGCAAATAAAAAAGTAAGAAACTCTTTTAACATA
Source organism: Synergus umbraculus (assembly GCA_900474325.1). Lineage (NCBI taxonomy): Eukaryota > Metazoa > Arthropoda > Insecta > Hymenoptera > Cynipidae > Synergus > Synergus umbraculus. Next base: position 24,027 of record UCOK01019353.1, read on the forward strand.
TTCCAATGTACTCATGTAATTTTCGCCCCCGCCCAATTAAAACAACTAAAATTAAGGAATAACGTGATTATAAGACAATACCGCAAAATTGCTTTAAGTATAGAGGAAGTGTCACGAATATGGATCACCAATTTTTTTTCTACGGATAACGCGGATTTTATCAATGGCATTCTAATAAACAAAGACGTAAAGATTGGCTATTTCGATTGATAGAATGGAGTTTTTCGCTTCAACAACGACTTCTCTACAAATTCATGTTATTAAAAACGAGGTTTTTGAAAAACCTAAGAAATTTGGCTCAAATTTGGATCACCTATAAAAATTATTAGAAAACATTGTAACGATCTGTCCCCCTCCCCCCTTATATACCAGTGTAAATTAAATCCATTACTTTATATTTCGATTTGGCGTATGGTGAATGTTAACTATGAGTTCATCTGTTAATTAAGACTTATTATTAGATTCTTAGTGTGTGATTCTTATTTATAAGTGTGCCTACTGATTGAAGAAATCATACACCTTTGCAGTAATGATAAAAGTGCGTGAAATGACAATTATAAGTGCGTTTATTAAATGTCGTTTCTTCGTCTTAGGATTGGCAACGTCGAGTGCGTCTCAGCTTTGATAATTCTCCTCGAAGAAAAGTTCATATGGAAATGTTAAAGATATATGGGCCTAAGTCTTGCGATTTCTTCCCGCTACTCTCCCTACCATAAGTGCGCCTATAGATAGGGAGAGTACATAAGTTTTCCCGAGCGAGGATACACACATCCGCTTGATGAGTCGCGCTCAGCTGAACTAACGAATGATCGCCGTGGGTATGGTTTTAAGATGTTAGCCTGCTATGGCTGACGGGTGAGTAATGGGCGTAGAGACGCTTGCTAGGCATCTATCAAGGAAATGCTTTGAATTACAAAGACAAGGATTCGGGATATTGAAAACACGTGGGACACATGGGACATGGGATATTGAAAATCATACATAAATGGCACATTTCAAATTTCGCTCTACTCACGGAAATGTTAATATATCGAAGAAAACCATTTGAAGAGAAACGCATTCGATAGCGGCATCCGTTGTGCCTGCCCCTCCAACGAAGTGTGCCTACGGGCACTTGAAAAGAAATCTGTCCTGGAAATGTGATGATGATATGAGATCTGTCAATGATCTCTGTTTCCGAGATAGCATTGGGTGCTCTAGTATCCGGTATCGTCGCTTCTCCTGCGAGTTGTATCATGATAGGACTTTTAAACTCAGGTGGGTGGTTGAAAATTCTACGGCGGCGATGGCGGTGGTATCACGGTTGGTGGTGTCGGCGGGGTTGGAAGCCAGAACCTGTTGGTCGGACTGAGGTCTGGCTGGATCTCGGTCGTCAGGAGTTCTCCATAGCCGAATTTTGATAGTCAGGCGTTTGTTGGTGGATGCGTGTTCTGAAACTGAGCGCTTGATGACTTGCGCTTTGAATTTGGCTGATAGGGAGAACACTTTTTTCCTCGGCTTTTTCGTGGAGACCTTTGTCCGGCTTTTTTTTCCTCTTGTAAATCTCGAATTCTTACTGAGGTGAGGTCTTGGATACTGGGATTGGTTCCTCGTTGTTGTGAGAAAACCCGAGTTCCCGGAAACTCACAAACCCGTTTTTTTCGAGCTCTTGCTTGAGCTTCGCGATTTAAGCTATAGGTAATATAATCATCGACTTCTTTAGGAGATTAGTGGTGGCGCTCTGCCTGGTGAGGTGTGTTCTCTGTAAAGAATCAAGTTCTGTACGTGTGGCCCTGCTGTTTCTGAAAATTACGCACCAGTTCAGTTTCAGAATATTTTGGTCGAGTTCGACAGCATTTTGGGCCATAAATTTTTAGCTGCTCTCGCAATTTGTTATACATATATTGGGCGCGCGAGAGTTTTGGCCACTCCTAGGGGTTCAGCTTTAGAGTCATCATCAACTATAGAAAGACTCTTTGCCAGGATATAAGTCCAAAAAATCTGCGGGCCTCTTTGATATTCAGAGGCGGTGTGGGGTAGCAAGAAATGCATATATGACGAATACTGTGAAGCTCTGATCACAGGAGTCGACTGTAGTAGTCAAATTGCTTACTGCTTCCAGATTAATTGCCTTAGTGGCAAAAAATACAAAAAGTGCTACATATACTTTAGAAAACCGATGTGCTTTTCCCTTAATTGTACGTAAATGAAAAGGTCCTCCATGGTACGAAATTTTATAAACAAGATTTACATAAAGAAGTCTAATTGGAGATTGTTTTAGAAATAATGGCCGATGTTTTGATGAAAATGTAAGTGAGGAGTGTCTCAAACGTACCCCTACGTGTTTTCCTTCTTTAAAGCTGCTATTTTTTTAACAAATGAATCTGCTTGGGCCATGACAAAGATTCGAATTCGAGTTTGTTCCAATTCAGTTAGAGTGATAAAGGTTAGAATTTGTGATTTTCCAATCATTTTATTTCATAAATTAGTACAGAATCGTAGAAAGTAGGCAGTGACCCAAAAGATTCGTCTTATAGATGAAAATTTTTTGAGAAGTTCAGCTCCGACAGATGGCTTCAGTGCCAAGAAAGAATAGATGTCTGGATCTGCGAAATTTATTTCCTTCGATTGGGTGGTCCAACTTTCAGAAGAAGAAGATAACCATTGTGTCCATGCAACCAGAATTGACGGTTCTGTAGTTCTTCTGGTTGGACGCCTCTTGTAGCCAGGACAGCTGGATTTTTCTTGGTAGTAACATTGTTGTTGTTGAGATTTGCTATTTATTTTGTTATTGCATCTTTTATACGTTTAATTTATACTTATAGAATTTTATTTGTTCTCTTTTGAGATTAATTTTTTTTTATCATTGTTTTATCAAATTCTTTATTTTCTTACTGTTTTTTTTTATGTTTTATGAATAAATCTTGTTAATTTTTATTATTACAATTTTAATTTGAGCTTTATGGTTTATTGAACCTCCCCTCTCCACTGCTAATTATTGAGCTAATTTGTTATTTGGTTTTAATTTTGAGTTTTATCTTGTCTTGCAATTTTTCTAAATAATTTAATAAAAGGTTTGCGAAGTTTATATCTTTATCTCTTTATATTTATCTTGGAAATGTATGTATATCTTTATCTTAGTATGTTTGCAAATCCTTAATTAAATTGTTTAATTTTGTCCCAAGAAAGGACTGGCGCCCAAATATCTTTTATTTGTATTTTTTTAAATTTCAGATCTATTGTGCGTCCCTTATAGAGACTTATTAATTTATTAAAAAAGGGGGCGTTACACAGCTCTGAAATGAAAAGCGTGACCTCTACCGGCTGAATGCTAAACTTCTTGCTTGTTTTCAATCTCCATTTCCATATAACAAATGTCACATTCATGTGGATTCTTTGTTTATTCCCAGATTACGACTCCAATTGTATGATCGAAAGTTTTGTAGACTGTCCACGTTTGCAGTGTTTTCACTTTGTTGTACAAACTAATTTCAACAGTGCATGTATACAAAACATTCCTTGTTGAGTAGCCTTTTGACACGAGAAACGAATTCTGCTTAAAAATTCAATACATCCATAAAGCAGTGTCCAAATTGAAAATATAGGAACTGGGGGGTCGTGAGACAACGTTATAGGGGGGTTACGAGACACGCTGTAATCTATGAACGTAAAATTATACGTATTTTATAGCGGCCGTATATCGCATTTTTGTACACAACCCAAAGTTTAATGCTATTTTTAATATTTTTATGAATTCAGTGTTGAATTGCTAATTGTTAATTAGTACATCCATTGTGAATCTGATCAACCTAATATTTTTTTAATTCACCTACTTTTCTTCGCCTTTTTATCATCACTTCCAAATTATTTCAACTTTATTATATTGTAGACTACAAAGAAAACCTTTTTAAAGATTAAAATGGAAACTACTAAAAAACCTGTTTCTTGAAAAACTACCAATGGAAGCACGAGCCATCCTGGCAATCTCGCCAACAGACAACCTAACCGAACTAGCAAGGAAGACCACCGATGAAATCGTGGAAGCATATACATGCGAGCAACTTTGCTCCTGGAACCACGATACACAGTAAAAAAAACTAGTTAAGTCCCTGCGTACAGATGCAACGTTAAGTGGGTGTACCACATCAAAGCCCCTTCGCATTTACGGTAAGACGCTTCGCTTACTATTTTTAATTGACATGACTCAAACGCTTGAATATTGATTTAGGTCTCAGACGAAATATTTCCTGGGATTTTTTGCTTGCAGCAATTCCCTAACCTATCATTGGTGCGGTTCCTTAAGAACGGCTTCAGTTTACGATGTTAGCATCGTGCAACGCAAATGTAGGTTCAGAAAAATATTGGGTAATTATGCGGAAATTATATCGCCGTCAAACAACGGTAGAACAATAGATTCCGATGTTCAACATCACATTTTAACCAACGGCCCTCCTGTCGCGAAGCGTCCTAGACGTCTTCCGCCAGACAAGTTGGCCGCCGGAAAAGCGATATTTATGCAAATGATGGCATACGAAATCTGCAGACCGTCTAAGAACCCATGGGCAATGCCCATTCACATGATAAAGAAAAAGTCTAGCGAATGGCCCGTCTGTGGTGATTTCAGACGCTTAAACACAGTAACAAGAATTTTTTTTCCAAAATCGATATACAAATGGCGTATAATCCTTTGCCCTTTTTGATTATATAGTATTGATCTTTGGTCTTTGCAACGCCGGCCAATCCTTTCAGAGATACATCAATAGAGCCTTCGGCGACCTCGATTGTGTGTTCACGTACATCGATGACATCCTCATTGCATCTTCGTCTCCTGAAGAGCATGAGGAGCATCTGCGCACCGTTTTATGTTGCCTCAAAAAATTTTAACTACGCATCACGCGAGCAAGTGCAAAATTGGAGTTTCGGAACTCGAATTTTTAGGAAACCGAATAAATTGTCGAGGAAATTTTCTCCTGCGCAGCGCTTGTACAGTACGTACAATCGTTAGCTGACCGCAATATACGATGCTATTCTCCATTTTAAATATTTACTCGAATGTCGAGCTTTTAAAATCGCGACGAACTACAAGCCGATCATTTACGCTTTCACGCAGCGCGCTGAGAAAACATCACAACGCCAACAGCGACCGATCGCATTCATATCTCAGTATACAACTGAGATTGAACATCTTCCTGGTCCGGAAAACGTGTTGGCCGACTAATTGATTTGAGTCAAATCAATTAGTATCCATTACTAACGGATTTCAGCTTAATCGAGCTGGTACAGGCCCAAGATGTCGATTACAAGTTAAAACAGCTGCTCAAAGTCGCATATTGTTCATTCAACCTGAAGTGGCTTCAGTGGGGAGCGGAGCGAACTGCGATCATCGTTAACCTAACCGATTCGAGCCTTCGACCGTATGTGCCGTTGTCTCTAAGGAAGCGTGTCTTTGATACCTTCCGCAAGCTAGCTCACCAGGGTGCCAGGACTACCGACAGGTTGATATGACAGCGATACGTGTGGCCTGCTATGTATCCAAATATCACAAAGTGGTGTAAGAACTGCCTGGATTGCCAACAATCCAAGGTCTCACACCACAATCGACTCATTCCGGCCGAAATCATAGCTCCTGACACTCGTTTTCGTCACGTACACATCGACCTGGTCGGACCCTTACCTAAGAGCAACAGATTCAGGTACTGTTTGACGATGATCGACCGGTTCTCAAGATGGCCCTAGGCTATTCTGCTTTGCAAACATTGAGGCACTTACGGTATGAAGAGCCTTTTATGACCAATGGGTGACCAGATACGGCGTTCCCGAAACGCTTAGTTCCGACCAGGGAAGCCAACTTGAATTTCAACTTGTCGCTGTGCGATTAAAGCTAATAGATTGCAATCGGTGAGAGGAATACAGCTTACCAGTTACCACCCAGCATCAAACGGGATGTACTTTGTACATCGCGTGTTACGCATGCTCAAATATCTTTGCGCATGCTCGGACCAAAGTTCACCTAACTAGCGATAGCGGCGCTAAATGCAAAAGCCACGTTCAATTTGCTTCAAGATTGGTGTAGCTGGTAAAAGGCAATCACGCATCCATTGTATATATATATATATATATATATAT
>UCOK01019354.1:0-13526 GCA_900474325.1 Synergus umbraculus
GTTTTCTATTGTTCATTTTATTTCAGCCTGAGTTGTTTTGCGCCCCCACGATTTCCCTCTCCTTCTTGAGCTAGTGGGAATCCACTTATGTCTTTAGAAAAGTTTAGTAAGGAATTTAAGAATTAAAATTTTGAGCGGTATCTAATGATACCTGGCGCCCTAATTGGCAATAGGTAGAGGTTTGCCGAAACTTTTGTTGGGTTCCGGAATTTCGACGGCACTCAGAGGCTGAGAGTCCCTTGAAGCCGAGATTGTCGTTATACTACATAATTCAAAAACCTGTTTTTAATAACAATTTATTCATATTAACATTATCATTTATTTCAGTTTTTATTCGTAATTTAAAAGTTACCGCCATTGGACAAGTTTTTCTTCCAAATTTCTATTTTTCGAGTGGATATCATGCGCCCGTGTGAACAGGGTGTCGTGAAACGCCGAAACATTTCGACACATCGGCAGAGCGTGTATTTTGGCCTTAATACTATATTTAATTTTTTCTAGCAAAAACGGTTTCCCATTGGCGACCTTTAGTCATCGACATATAGAAATGGATTGCTGGATGCTGTATAAAAGCGCGTAATACTGCGTCAGAGAGAGAAGTTGCAACGGTGGGTCATTTTGTCTCTTTCTAGTCGAAGTTAATTGATTGAGAGCATTTTCGGTGGGTGGAGCTTGCTAAACGATCAGGTCTGTGCTTTGTATATTCGAGTTCACCATAACTTGCACTTGAATTTGACTGGTTTTTTTAAATTGAAAAAATTGAATGGTTTGAATTTCATTGAATTGTTTTTTAAACTAACTGTGAATTCGATCTCGAGTGTGCCATTTATCTATAAAATTCACTTATCATACAGGACAATCGATTCGTTTCGATTCAAGGAATCTTTCTTTCCCTTACATAAGCTTTGAATTTTCATTATTTGAGAAGTTAAATTTGAAAAATCAATTTTACAAAAATTCAAAATCTACATAAAAATTTTAAAATTCAATATTTTGAAAAATGCTTTGGCACGTTTTGAGATATTGGTGGTGCCAATATATCCTACAAATTTCATCAAATTATCTACAACTGTCTTTAAGTTAATAGGGCGAAAAAAATGGAGTCATCCATACACATTCATATCTACATATTCATATCCAAGTTTTACGAATTATCTCAACGTCAGAGGATAACATGTTCTTCACATGATTCTCGCATTCAGATCCTAATTTGACTTCAGTTAAGTGATTCCTCTCATCCTCAACATCGATCGAGGAAATCGGATGCAAATGAAGTTCAGAATTCAAAAAGTTTTTCCCGAATCGCCAATAAAACTTTTTACTGCGTTCGGAAGGTGTATGAATTATAACACTTTCCGTCTGGAATTCAGCATTGAAACTATTATAAAAATTGAGCGCGTATTGAAGGAACAGAAGATAAGCTTTGATGGTCTGTCCACAATAGGCGGATTTCAATCGTCGCTTCCCTAAGGCTTAACGCAAGCTGAAGCGCCGGCACTAACGCCAGATGCGCGAGCATCGTATTGCCAACTGTCGTGTATTTTCGCCTGTTCACGTTCCGTCGTTCCGGTAATTCAGATGTAAAATGGCGATTATTGTTTTGATTGTGCATGTCAAAAGTTATAGTGAGGTTAAATTTTACTCCTAGTACCCGCGGCTGTGTAATTGTGTCTAATTGTTTAAATAAATTGTGGGATTATTATTCTAATTATCCAACAAATTTTAAAGTATTTTCAAATGAAATTTTAATAGATTTTTTTTAGCAAATTGGCCATAACAAAGCAGTTTCGCAAGAATATTGTTGCCCACATTTTAATGTAATTTTCTCTCTGTAAGATTTTGGGTATTAGCAATCTTGTGATCATATACTACTTATTATAACTATTTTAAAAATTGTAAAGTAGTTTACTTTTCCACTGTATATTCTTGTATAAAAGAGAATTCAGTAAAAATGTTGTTGTCCTGAAAGTGGATCTCCATTAACTGTGATCTCGTTAATATACAGTGAATAAGTGATAGTAAAGTTGTAACGAGAACAGGTCTAAGCTAGATATTTAATAAAGTAACTCTAGGTGGAGTCTTAAATAAATAGAATCTAGTGCTGAAAATAAGACTTATGTCCTCTCATAGGCTAAGAAAACCTGTCGTCGTCACAGGCGTGGGTGGTTATTTTGAGGGAGGCAAGTAAGTGCGACACCAATTAATATAACAAAACATTTATTTAATAATAGCAATTCAAACACTTAGAGAATTATCGCTGCCCGCCTGCGGAAAGACTCGACACAATTCAAGATAATTCGTTCAATATATGACTCGATATAAACCAACTTGTTCTTCGCAATACGTGCGAGCAATAACACTCCAAGTTATAACCAATTATAAGTTTGTTGTCATTTATCACGTGTCTTTCAACGGTAATTTCAAGTTACTACTTTAAGCTTTATAAACTGAACCACTACGAAATTAAGATTCATAACTCAGATATATTTTCATTGACGCAAATAAATCAAATTGCTCATTACTCTTTCTTACTAGTTCATATAAAATATAAAGATCTCTCATGTACCTAACTGAGCTCACGAATGTGAAAGAACATTTATTATACATTCCGGAGTTCTCAGTCTGTTAACTGTTACACTCTATTTTCCCAAACCATGAGAGATTCGCGACTTTAGTTCGATTTTAAATAATTTTAACGCGCGAGAAAAACGCAACACGACCGCTATTCGACAACCGGTGGCCTAATTTAAAAACCCTCAACGATTAGAGTTTTCCCTTTTTACGAAAACGACTCTAACCGACGAATGATACCAACTCTCCACAGTTTGGTGCAGCGTGCATGGAGAGTCAGCAATTCGACTGTAAAATTGCCCTATCTTCTAGTAATCCTACCCTCGGATCTCCGAAGCTTGGTACAGCGTACACAGAGAACCGAAGGCGCGATTACACATTTAAACGAGCAAAAAAAAAATGGCAAGAAATAAAAAGGTACAATAGCGAGAAAAGATATTGGAACACCAGCAGTTTGGAACTGCGTGCACTGGTGCTCCGTAAAACTACCCCTCACCAGGGTAGGTTGACAAAATATAATAAAGAGACCTCAGCTAGGAACTGCGTACAAGGCTCGGTATACTACCTGGCTTTCGTTGGAAATCACCGCTGGAGCACTAACTTGAAGAAACACTGGTCCACTTGTAGGCTTGGCGATGAAGGCGATGAGTGAGAAGCTCGCTCCTCTTTTATCCATGCATTAATTCGTGTCGCTAATGAGAGAGCATCTTGAGTACGCACCTGGCGTTTTTAAAGCGGTACCACCATTGGATCAGAACCAATTGGTACCTGTCGGCGTCCTGCCGTGCCGACTGTGTATGCGGGGATGCCTACCTTTAGGCATGTCGCAAAGACAGTATCTTGTACTGTTATAAAGTAATAAGTTGCAAGATAAACTGAGTTTAAAAAGTATAGAATATCAGTCATTGTATATGTGTTACATGTGTATAAAGTAGTTTTTATAATCCAGAATTTTTTGTCGTTCAATTTTGTGAATATTTATACTTTACTATAAGAATTTCCATTCTTAGGCTGACATAGTGTAAGTAATGATAGTTTCAAATACAATAGTTGTTGATTCAATTGTAGGAACAATGTATTGCAAGTATTAATTTTTTCGACGTATGCAAGTATTTAATTAATAAATTTTATTAATCCGCAAATTGTGTTTGTTATTAATAAAATGTGTTATCTGTTCATACAATTTAAGGGCGTTGGATAATCGGGACTTGCAACTTTTTTCGGGTGCCCCCCATTTTCATCACGGCCCTGTCCTCTGAAACGCATGAGAAAAGATATGGGGAGTTTGAAAGACACAACTTGAATGTTTTTTTATAGACATAACACAAACAGTAAAACAAAAAAACGCGATGTAAAAAATTTTTGACCGAATTAAACTTTATTATTACGACGCGAATTTCACGATCCGTTGCGGAAAGAGAGAGGAATATACTAATAAAATTTTCGCCAACTAGACAATGTAAGATGACAGGTTATGAGGTAGGGGGGTAGGGGAAGTCGATTTAGCAGCATGAAGAAATGCCGGGAAAAAGAGATGGTAAGTTTGAAACACACAACATGAATGTTTTTTTATAGACACAACACAAACTGTAATAAAAAAAAACGCGTTGTAAAAAATTTTTGACGGAAATAACCTTTAATATTACGAAGAGAGGAAAACGCTTACAAAATTTTCGTCAACTAGACCGAAATTTGCTAGTACAAACAATTACCGCTATCGCTTCGTGAGCGCGCTGCTCTCATCTTGCATCGTCTATTTGACGAAAATTTTGTAAATATTTTCCTCTCTTTTTACGCATCGGGTCGTGAAATTCGCGTCGTAATAATAAAGTTTATTTACGTTAAAAATTTTTTACAACGCGTTTTTTTTATTTACAGTCTTTGTTGTGTCTATAAAAAAACATTCAAGTTGTGTGTTACACACTCGCCATATCTTTTTTCATGCGTTTGAGAGGACAGGGCCGTGATGAAAATGGGGCACACCCGAAAAAAGTTACAAGTCCTGATTATCCAACGCCCTTAAATCTTGTGTACTTCTCATTCTGCTATTTTTATCTGCTCATTGAATAAATTAGCAATAGTAAAACTCCCATTTCAAAGCTATAAGTTTATCAAAAAACAATTAAAAAATTTTAAAATTTAAATCGAGTTCTTTGTACTTTTTTGGTATTGAAGTATCAGTTATTTTATATCTTTATCTGCAACGTCTTAAAGAACTAAGCAGATGGCAAAAGTAGAAAAGTTCACAAATTTAATATACTATAATAGTTAGTGTAAGTCGCTTTTTAAATTATGATTTCAATCTTACTACAAATCTCGATGAAATAAAGAAATTACATGGGATACAATTGTACGATAAGTACTTTTAAAGAATGACAAACTTATCTGCTTCTTTAAAACTCCCATTTTAAAGCTACAAGTTTATCAAAAAACAATTTAAAAATTTTAAAAATAAATTATATTTCAATACCAAAAAAGTACAAAGAACTCGAATTAAGGGCGTTGGATAATGGGGACTTAGAAAATTTTTTGAGTGCCCCCAATAATAAAGACGGCCCTGCCCCCGTATTTAATTTAAAGAGTAGATTTCGGGATAAATAAAAGAAACTCACCAAATGCCCGTTTGGACTGTTTGAGCGTAAGTGATGCACTCAAAGATGGTTGGCTTCCATCTTTGTGATATTTCTGACATGTCAAGTGATATCAAAAAAGTTCCTGACGCGACAAATTTTTATTTCGGAAAGTTCCGCAACGTCTCTTTCAGAGTTTGAAAGTTTATATTGTGGAAGGACCGCGTTCAGAAGGTTTTTTTTATCTAGTGACAGTGTTGTGTCTATAAAATAGTGAAAAGTGGAGTGACTTTGAAAATCGTCATCTCTTCCCGCGATTTCTCTGCTCGGTGTGCATTTCTCCGTTTCAGAAAATGAATATTTGTAGTCAAAATATTCATTTTTTGAAGAAAAACGCGATGCATTTTTTATAACATGCACTCTAGGATTTCGTCAGACCCGAAATATTTGGTGAGTTTCTTTTATTTATCCCGAAATCTACTCTTTAAATTAAATACGGGGGCAGGGTCGTCTTTATTATTGGGGGCACTCAAAAAATTTTCTAAGTCCCCATTATCCAACGCCCTTAAATCTTAAAATTTTTAAATTGTTTTTTGATAAACTTGTAGCTTTAAAATGGGAGTTTTAAAGAAGTAAATAAGTTTGTCATTCTTTAAAAGTTCTTATCCCATAATTTTATGTCATGTATTTTTTTTAATTTCATCGAGATTTGTAGTAACATTTATAACTTTATAGGCTTTAGATTCAAGGATTATTAGTGTTAGTGTTAGTCGCTTTTTAAATTATGATTTCTTTAAAACTATTACAGTAGATTTAAATTGAGGCACCGGTTTGCAGAACTGCCTCTACGCTCAACCCGACTGAGCCCAGTAGGCCGGAGAGAGGGGATGTCGCACTAAACGCCACTGAACGCGGCGATCGAGGAAAAGAATCAATTTACAACGGAACAATCGACTTGTCGTTTTTCTGTTAATAATTAACAAATCGAGTTGATTTTTGCGTAGAAATATTCTCTAAGCTTGTGCCGTTCTCATAGATATAGTCATATAAATTATATGAACAATTTCACCAAACGACTATATCTGTGAGAAGCGCACAAACTTGAAGAATATTTCTACGCAAAAATCAACTCGATTCGTTAATTATTAACAGAAAAACGACAAGTTGATTGTAGCGTTGTAAATTGATTCTTTTCCTCGATCGCCTCTGGGCTCAGTCATGCCGAGCGCAGAGTCAGTTCTGCAATCCGGTGCCTCAATTATGTAATAAAACTTATTTTAATTACATACTCATATACTTACTCTTAGACTTTTTCCTCTTCAATATCCGATGTCCTTCATCCATCTTGAATCATTTTATAACATTTTACAATAATAATAAGCTTTTCAATTGAGATAAAGATAATAATATTTACTTATATTTAGAAACTAATAAAATTTGTTTACTATTGCTAATTTATTCAATGAGCAGGTAAAAATAGCAGAATGAGAAGTACACAAGATTTAAATTGTATGAACAGATAAAACATTTTATTAATAAGAAACACAATTTGCGGATTAATAAAATTTATAAATTAAATACTTGCATACGTCGAAAAAATTAATTCTTGCAAGAAAATTTTCCTAGAATTGAATTAGCAACTATGGTTCTATGTAAGGTTCTATGTTACATTCGACTACTGTAATGGCCTGCGTAACGATAAAACGTCGAGGCCTGATTTAAGGTTTGTTTGGTTGCAAAAAAGACAGCAATTTTGTTAAGTAAAATCCGTAATGAAACTGTTTCTACTTACAAGCACTTAAATACTCACAAATACTAAAATACTTAAACACTTAAAAACTTAAAGCACTTAATAAATTGTCTTGGAGCTTTAATAGTGAACCGGACAGAACTTTAATTTGATTCCTGTCAATTATAGTAAGTGGTAAAAAGGAAAAGCTGTTATCCTCAATTTTCGATTCTTGGTAAAGGATCTGAAATTTAAAAAAAGAAGTTTAGATTCTACAATTTATTTAATAAAAATCACGCTTGAAAAAGCGATACGTATCGTGGTTCGAAACGACATGGATCGTGGCTTCTAAACTGCAGGGGTGGTGAGTAGGATGAAACGACGATATTCGTTGTCCCAGACGACGATGAGTCTTCGTTTTGGACTACGATCCCCTTTTGTCGTTTCAAACGCTAATATTTCTCAGTGTGTAGCGATAATAAAAAATTTAAATAAATGCGAGACGTAAAGTTACGTTGTTTATGTGAAGATATTCTCTGAGAAAGGCAGCTTGTTGAAGAGCAGGTTGTCTCCTACTTTTTTTTTTGCCTGTTCCACCCTGGAACTAAGTTAGCATTACTTGAGGATGAGGGTGTCTGCTATTGGGATTGAGTAATTTTTCAAAGACCTTGACTCCATCCGTAGTTTGTTTTAAGGAGGCTGCTTGAATATGATCTAAGAAACCAACCTTTTGTAGAATACACCTGAAATATTAGAACAATTATAAATAAATTGAAGACCTAGAATACATTTTTAGGGTTTCATAACGCTGGACTGAACAGAAACTCTTACAATTTCAGTCGAGTGACCGTCTGTTGTAAATTCAAGCGAATATTGTGAATAGGCAGAAAATTTTTTTGATTATTTTATTTTGAAATACTTGACCTTCCGGAGAAAGAAAATAGTCTGTCAGCATTTGCCGCTGTCTCTCCAGGTCAGCAGGAATGTTTTCTCCGTTGTTAAGCTGATGGTCCTCTCCATTCCGGTCCGCTGCAACTGGAACATCATATCGCCTGTTTGGAGCAGCTAGCAATACCTCATCTTCCATTATGAAATTGTGCAAGCAAACAATTGCCCGCACAACAGCCATTGAGGTTTTCATTTTAAAAGCGAGACTTTTTTCTAGAATTTGCCATCTCGCTGATAAAATCCCAAAGGTGTCCTCAATGGTATTCCGGGCTCTAGACAATCTGCATTAAAAAAATTTATTTAAGTGCATAATAAATGTTTCAGTTAGTACAATCATAAAAGTCCATTGCAAGTAATATAGATATATTCAATATAAATTAGATAAATATAAATTTATAAATATCAATATAAATTTTTCCACAGTATACCTATAATTAAAGACATTTTCTCTCTCCGTAAGGCCATTGTTCCTGGCAAAAGGCTTCATCATATATGTCTTCCTTGTAAAGATTAAATCGCCAATAATAAAGTGTGGCAAAACAAGGTCCGAACGTGGAACAGCACAACTCTCATGCATATCGGCCCTCCCAGTTTCTAGGAACTGATACAAGTCTGTGTTCTGAAACGCAGACTCGTCACTATTAGAGCCTGTAAAAATATTTTTTTGTTATTAGTTTATTGTAATTTACAAAATAATTACGTCAATTCCAACTTTAAATGAATTTGAAAATATTGCTTACCGTAATCTCTAATATCCACCCACGTGAAACGGTAAAAAGCATCACACATGGCTAACAATTTGAAGCTGTGGAACTTTTTATAATTATAATAAAGGCTACCTGAATTTTCAGGAGCTTTTATTCTAATCTCTTTTCCATCCAGAGTACCAATGCAATTGGGAAAATCCCATTTTGCTTGAAAGCCTTGGGCAACCGCAGAAGCCTTCCAGCGCAAATAGGTTGGCGAAAGAAGTTCCCATATAAGTGGACACACCTCAGCAATGATTTCATACGCAGTGCTTTTTCCGACTCGAAAAAATTCTACAGTAGTCCTCTGCCTATCTCCATGTGCAAGATAACTATAATTTTAATAAAATTAAAGTTTTAAATTAAAATATATATCAAATATTGTGTACACAACGAATCAGTTACAGAAACAAAAGTTGCAACGTCAGAATTAGAGCTATTTAAACGTTTTCCGAAAGAAAAGGATTTATTTTATTTAAAAAATAAAATTTGTTGCTGCCCAGGAAAAAAGAAACGATTAAACGACTGCTTTAGTGAAATTAGAATCGGAATGATGTATTTCAATCGGTCTCCAAAATTTAGATGGTTTTATCAGAAAACTGATTGAACAGAAACTTTTTGATTCTTCTTAGGCTTTTTTCAATCGGATCTAAATTTTTAGAGTTATCTTATCACATTTAACATCAAATTTTCAAGTTTTTATATCGTAGACTAATTAAATAAAGCTGTGTGCTGGAAAATCGGAATGCAGCAGAACTTCTGATGTCAATATGTAATTTAAAAGATAAATATGTAGTTTGTAATTATAAAGAAAATAAATCTTTAAATACATATTCTTTGTTACATTTTTAATTCAAAATCTCGTATTAATTTAAGAATGCGGATTCACAAAAGTCTCAGACCGATTCAAATTTTCTAATCGATTTTTTGTTATTGCCATGGATGGTCTACATTTTTGTTAAGCAATTTGAATAATAATAAAAATTGAATACATTTTACTTACTGTACAAGCAAAGCCAATCGAAGTTCCGGTGGCAATGGTCTTCTCAAACTAGTTTTCACGAGTCTCGGACCGACAATTTCGTACAGTCTACGAAATTGACAAACGGTCATACGAGTCATTTTGTAAAATTCCTCGTGATCATTATTGGCGTAGTACAGAAAAACACTTTCGAATGCTCCATATATATATCCCGCATTAAATTTGTCAAATGTGGCTTGACAAACCACCGCAGCACAATCTCATTCCTTTCACAATACTCCTTGTACAATTGCAGCACTCTTAACCAGTGATGAATTATTAAAAGCAAAGTAAATTCATCCCCATTTTTGTTTGCAAATATTTAAACACTTTGACAGCCTAAGAATGGAAATTCTTATAGTAAAGTATAAATATTCACAAAATTGAACGACAAAAAATTCTGGATTATAAAAACTACTTTATACACATGTAACACATATACAATGACTGATATTCTATACTTTTTAAACTCAGTTCATCTTGCAACGAGATCACAGTTAATGGAGATCCACTTTCAGAACAACATTTTTACTGAATTCTCTTTTATACAATAAGATACAGTGGAAAAGTAAACTACTTTACAATTTTTAAAATAGTTATAATAAGTAGTATATGATCACAAGATTGCTAATACCCAAAATCTTACAGAGGGAAAATTAAATTAAAATGTGGACAACAATATTCTTGCAAAACTGCTTTGTTATGGCCAATTTGCTAAAAAAAATCTATTAAAATTTCGTTTGAAAATACTTTAAAATTTGTTGGATAATCAGAATAATAATGCTAGTGTTTTGTATTACAACAAAACACGTATTTTGTGTCGGAGCCGATACACGGCATCCCTATGAGAGAAGCTGTTGTGTACTCGCCGTTAATTATCTTTCTTTCTCTCCTTCTATCCCTCTCTCTTTCCCCTTAGGTGGTCACCAGCAAGTGCGGCAGCGCCGTATACCCTCATAGCGGCTCTCATCCAGTTAGACCCTTACTGGGATGCCGTGTATCGGCTCCGACACAAAATACGTGTTTTGTTGTAATTCAAAGCACTAGCATTTTATGTCTTTGGCCGATACACGGCATCCCTATGAGAGACGTGTTTGTTATCTACTGGTGACCTACCTCAACGCTATGTGATAATAAGACAGAAAACCATAAAAAACAAAGAATATAAGAAAAATCGCAAAGATCCTTTATTGATCAAGACAAAAATAAAGACAAATTCAGATTACGAGCAAAGAATTTAAACAGAAAAGGAAAATTATTTGTTGTGCCTCTAAACAAAATTAAAATATTTTCTTCTATGTCTATCTATAAGTCAAATCTAAGGTACCTGCAACCTTATTAAATAGGAGTAAAGTTGGAAGAGAGTAAACTAGCTGTTCCCTGCTGACCCGTACTCGTTACCTCCCGGCGATAGTGCTTCTTAAACGCCTCAGCACATTTCCAATTTCCTCTATCCAATATGTCCTGTACTGGAAGATCGTCTAGCCATCCACGAGAAGCTACCGCTGATCGAATACTCCCTGCAGGAGCGTCTATTCCAGCATCTCTTAATACTGAGCGAACCCAGCTTGCAATTATAGTTCTGGAAGCTGCTTTGACAGGTCCCACAATGGAGATAAAGAGAGCATCGAGCTGCTCTACTTCTTTTCTTCTTTCTTCAGACTTCTTTAACATTGCCCTGATCCACGTAATTGGGCACATCCAGATATTAGGGTGTCTCGAGAGCCTCCATCCTGACTGCCGAAAGGAAGCTCGATCTGTTTTCGATCCAAAGACCGGCCACAAAATAATTTCGTCTCCTAAGTTCACAAGATAATCCTTAGAGATCCTTAGCAAGTTGAGATCGTGAATTTGGCGGCCAGATGCTAACAAAAGCAAAACTGCAGTGCGGCTTGAAACCTCGAAGAAGGATAAATTGCTGGTACCGTAGATAGCCAATTGATTAAAATCTGTGCCTCCCAAGTAGGAGATCTAATCTCTCGAGGCCTTGCGATTGAGACTGCTTTTAGTACCTGACGGATTAGGAACTCGGAGGATAAAGATAAGTTAGTTAGAATGGTGTTGTAAGCCAAGTTCTTCGAGATGTGTAAATCTGCCAAAAATCTAGCCAAATCCCCACCTAGTGTCGACCTAGGGTTAACCCTCTTCTTCTCACACCAAAATAGCCAACTTCGAATAGGGGCCCGGCAAGTATCTAGAGTTGAAGGTCCAACTTTCCTTAATCAAATTCTTCTCATGGGTAGACCAGTCTTTGACTAAGTCCTCCCACACCCAACTTTCCATACCTGTAGCGAGAGCCGTACCACTTGTTGGGGTGGAAGATTTGTTGTCATGTCTATTAAGACACTTTCCAAGTTCTGGATGGTCAGATTGGTCAGAGGAGGCTCCTTGCTTCTGCTGACAAGATCCGACATCCAGAAGGTCTGGTTCCACTTGAGAGCCACTATTAAGAACTATCTGCTGCAGTTATTTAGGTGAGCCAATACTCTGGGCCAGTGGCGGATTAGAACATTTCGCCGCCCTAGGCAGCGCTGTAAAATTGCCGCCCTTCCCCCACCTTTTTTTACTCACCTAGTTTTGTTAACATAATTATAGGTAATGTGTATATTAGAACCCTATTGAAAAAATCCTCGCGGAATTCCGCGTTTAATTCCGCGTGTAAATCCGCGTGTTTTTCCGCGGGTGAATTTCGGAATAAAATCCTCGTGTATTTCCGCGTGGAAATCCTCATGTTTTTCGACGATCAAAATACTCTAGAAAGTATAAGAACATCACTAGATTTCCACGACAACATCCTCGTGTTTTTCCGCGCGGATTTTCACGAGGAATATCTGCCTCACGAACGAAATAACACATCACCCTATTTCCTCGTGTTTTTGCACGTATTTTTCCGCGCGGATTTTCACGAGGAATATATGCATCACGAACGAAATAACACATCACCCGATTTCCTCGTGTTTTTCCACGTGGTTTTCCGCGCGGAATTTCACGAGGAATAAACGCACCACGAACCAAACTCATCACCCGAAATCCTCGTGGTTTTTCTCGAGGATTTTCACGAGGAATAAAAATATACCAAAAATCAAATACGTCACCCGATTTCCGCGTCGATATCCTCGTATTTTTCCGCGCGGATTTTCACGAGGAATATATGCATCACGAACGAAATAACACATCACCCTATTTCCTCGTGTTTTTCCTCGAGGATTTTCACGAGGAATAAAAATATACCAAGAACCAAATACGTCACCCGATTTCCGCGTCGATATCCTCGTGTTTTTCCGCGCGGATTTTCACGAGGAATATATGCATCACGAACGAAATAACAAATCACCCGATTTCCTCGTGTTTTTACACGTGTTTTTCCACGCGGAATTTCACGAGGCATAAACGCACCACGAACCAAACTCATCACCCAATATCCTCGGGGTTTCCTCGAGGATTTTCACGAGGAATATCTGCATCATGAACGAAATAACACATCACCCGATTTCCTCGTGTTGTTACACGTGTTTTTCCACGCGGAATTTCACGAGGAATATACGCATCACGAACGAAATAACACATCACCCGATTTCCTCGTGTTTTTCCACGTCGTTTTCCGCGCGGATTTTCACGAGGAATAAACGCACCACGAACCAAACTCGTCACCCGATATCCTCGTAGTTTTCCTCGAGGATTTTCACGAGGAATAAAAATATACCACGAGCCAAATACATCACCGATTTCCGCGTGTTTTTGAACGTGTTTTTCCGCTCGGATTTTCACGAGGAATATATGCATCACGAACGAAATAACACATCACCCTATTTCCTCGTGTTTTTGCACGTATTTTTCCGCGCGGATTTTCACAAGGAATATATGCACCACGAACCAAACACATCACCCGATATCCTCGTAGTTTTCCTCGAGGATTTTCACGAGGAATAAAAATATACCAC
>UCOK01019355.1:0-19844 GCA_900474325.1 Synergus umbraculus
TAGGAATGTAATGCGAAAGTTGTAGGGTTTGAATCCGCGGCGAATAAGAAAATTTTTCATAGCGTGCGTTTATAAATAGTTTATAAGTAGTGATTGTTTGTGTAGTGGTAAATAATTGTGTACTTAAACATATAAAAGGTATTAGAGTATAATAATAATAATACGAAACATTATTTTTTTCGTTGCAAAATCGGTTATCGTTTTCTAGAACTGTTCTTTAAAGTTTCAAGACTTTCTCGATATAGACTCTATATTAGCTGGAGTTTTAGATTTTCTAGAACTATTCTACGTTTTTCGTATCCTGCCGTCTGATATATAATACATCACCTCGGTCTTTACATTTTCTAGAACTGTTCTACGTTTTTCATAGAATAGTTCTACACAATGTAAAACCAAGAAGATTTTAACTTCTAAACAACTTCCTACTGTATCCTCTACTCTAGAACTAGTTCTGTAAAATATAAAGAACTTTTTTTTTCCGTGCATTTGTTCGCAAATAGATTTGCTCTTAATCTGAATTAGTCATTTTAAATGATCTATCAATGTAATGTTGACCAAAATAAATATTTAATATATGTATATAATATTATTATTTATATTATTATTAATTATTTAATATATAAAATAATAATAAATAAATCCTAGTAACTATGATCCTAACCTATAGCAGTAGTATTCTAGATATATAATTTTAATATGAGGATATTAAATCTAAATATCTAGATAGTCGTCCCATAGTTAAAAAGCAGATATATTACAATTTAATATCTAGATATTAACAGCTAATATTTATAGGTGAAATTTGTTAAGAAGGTATAATAAAAATGTATTATCACATTTATGTTATATGTATGTATGTATGTATGTATGTATATACGTGTTCTGAATTGGCGATACACACCGGGTGAATTTCTGCTAGTATATAATAACTTTTCTATGTCTGGCCAAACATGTACTTATACTACTGAAATCCGTTCACTACCGAATCTGATACAATAATTATACTTCAATAAATGGGTACATATATTACTTTTTTAATCTTGTTCTTATTATTACCCAAACATTAATCTGGCATCCCTTGAAAGTAATTATAAGGGAATCACAGTGAAAACATTTATATCCGAATTATCGCCCTAACAAATTCCGATGCTGATTGTGCGTGCACATAAAGATTCGAGAAAGAGCGAAAAGGAAAACGAGCCAAATGGTAGGGGATTCTGTTATATACGAGCTGATGTGGGTTACATACGATCGTTGATAACCCGTGGCGAACTGTAAAACCCGTGAACGCAGGAAATCGCAAGAGCTCGAAATTTTACCTCGATTATAATGTGAATAATTAGGAAATATCGTCATCTTGTAAAAAAAATTATTTTTCTAAATGGAATCTTGAAAATATTAAAATTTTATCAGTATTTTGAATAAAATTCATAAATTGAACAAAACATTACCAATTTTAACGAATTATTTTCGCGAACGAGCATCATTAGGGTTTCGACTACGCCACATTTGCTGGACATTGACCAATGACACAATATAACACTCGAATTCGCAGAACATCGTTAATAATTGGTTGAACGTTAAAACCCCAGAATAACCGCATTTGAGCTCAATCCCTCACGCGTTATTCCTGATGTACATTGATCATTCAAAAGCATTAATGTCGTAAATTAATCACCGTGAGAAGCCGAAGACACAAAGCCTTGTGCCATATGCCGGCGCTGCAAACGAAACATGTATCAAACGCGTTAAGTTGGCAAGACTAGCACTCGTTAATCACCTCAGGTTACTTGTATGCGTGATGGATTAAAATTTCAAAGTCCTTTTTTTGTAGTGCCAATCTTTTAACCCAAGCTACTAGTCACGTTCAATTTACGAGCTGACACTGAAAACAGATTCGCGACAAATGGGAAACAAGCATTGCTTTCGTTTTTTTTTTTTTTTTTGTTTTTTTTCCAGATATTTCACTGTCAAAGCAACTCTTTTAGTGTGGAGTGCTGACTTGATTATATCGGGAATTGCTCTTTCCGATAAATGCATGGAGCGTAGATTTAAATGGAAATGATATATAAGAGCAGGATAAATAAGGTATGAAGAAGTATTTTTATGGTAGTTGGTATTTTTGCATTGAAAATCGAATTTTAGAAATACATCGAAATTACAATCCACCTAAGTCTCAGGTGGTTATTCTGATTATCGAATTCCGGCGAAAAATAATAGAAATGTTCACTATCAGAATGGAATCCATTTGTGGACCCCATCTGGATATATTTCCAGGCAATATAATTAATTCTGCTTGCTTCAATTTTCCACAAATCCCACTTTAATCCCTCACATTTCACAAAATCTATTCTTTCATACTATCAATCTCTAACACTACAAGAATTAAATTTTCTTCCAAATAACATTGAATATCTTTCAGACTTTTATTCTAGAAAATTTAAAATTTTTTTCTCTGCATCTTTTTAGATTCTCATTAAGAATTAACTTTAACTCGAGATATTAAAAGCCCCTGAAAGCTTTTAAAAACCTGAATGTTAAAATATGAATTAACATATTACTATACCTATATATTTTCCTTCGCGTAAATAAACAGAATATATTCTACATCATTTCTATGATGATTAATTCAGATCCATTAAGGAATTGCCGCAGCTTTTTTCTTTCTATACTTGCAGAGCTAGTCTCTCGGGAAACGTAAGAAATTTCTTATTATGTTTCGTCTTCAATAAAAGGCCCAGCTTTTTGCAGAGAGCTGATAATTACGTTGAACTGGATGTTTTTATCGACAATGAAGGAAAGAGTCGACGTGAAAAGTTGAAATGCCACAAAGCTTGGCAATTCAATTGAACTGAAATCTGTTTTTCTGTACAAGAGTCTATACAAAAGGCGATAAAAGCATCAAAGGAGCTTTTTTCACTCTCATGAAAAGCTTCGAGAAGCGTAGCAATTCGTGTGTAAAAATCAGTCGCTTCATGGCACTTCAATTTCACGTGAAATCTACCTTTTTTACCCAATATATTAATTTATTAAATCATTTTGAACAAATTAAAAAGAATAAAATGCAATTTAAGTGATGCTTCAAATCATTTGGAATTTTTTTGAATCACAAAATATCTTGATATCCTATCTTAAAAAAGTGTTGTCACGAAATTTCTCGAAAATCTTGCATAGATTGTTGTTGCAAACCTGATTGGTTTTTGAATGACTTGAAGTTGAAAGAAGAAAAACAAACTAATGGTGCGCAAAAAAATGTCAGGAAAACCTTCGGAATACGTTAAAATTTCTTAAAACTCCCAAAAACCTCTTGAAATCCCTTAAAAATCCACCAAAACGATTAAAATAATTTTTTTGTGGAATTTTAGGGGATTTTGAAAAGTTTTGAAAAATTTTAAAAGATTTTATATATTTTAAGGGATAAAAAAGTTTTTCGTTACATTATAAAGGAATTTAAGAAACTTGGAAGAAATTTTAAGGAATTATAAGTATTTTTGTGGAATTTCAAAGGATTTTAAAAGTCTTGTAAGAATTTTCAGTAATTTCAAAGGGATTACAAGAGATAAGTATAATATTTAAAAGATTTAGTAAAATTTATAAAATTTTGATTTTTAAAAGTAAATTTAAAGGATTTTAAGAGGATCTGTTAAAATATCCTTAAATTCCTCGAAATCCTAGAACCTCATTTAAAATTCCTAAGAACCCCTTAAAATTCATACAAATCTTTTGAAATCCCTTAGAATTTCACGAAAATTTAGAAAAATGTAGAAAATTTTAGAAATCGCTTAAATTCGTTGAAATCTTTTTAAATTCTGAGAAACCTCTTAAAATTCCTCAAAATTTTAAAACATTTGGAATTCCTTAAAATTTAAAGGGATTACGAGAGATATGTATAATATTAAAAAGATTTAGTGGAATTTTAAAGAATTTTAAAAAGCTTCTAAGATTTGTAAGTGATTCCAAGAGATTTGTATAATATTTAAAAGATTTAGTTGAATTTTAAAAGGACTTGATGAAATTTTAAGAGATTTTTAAGGAAGTTTAGGAAATTCCAAAAATTTTAAGGAATTTTAAAGGATTTCAGAAATTTTTTAAGATTTTCTACATTTGATTTTTTAATTGCGTGAATTTGTAAGAAAGTAAATAATAAATGTCTTTAAAAAATAAATTTTATACTGTAAAAAAATAATAACACTTTCAATTTTAAACTCTATAGCCCCTTTATTCGAGAAATTGATAGTCACATTTTGTCGGAAACAAGTCCTGTTATCGCAGACATAACTCGCCGTTTTATCAGCAATCTTTATTTACGTTACAAGCTATGCTTTCCAATTCATGTGTTGCAAGCACTTTACAGTATCAATTGATCGGAAATCCCTCCTGTGCAATAACATAATTTCCATCGCGATTTAATATTAAAAATTAAGTTTCTCGAATATATATTTCCCTTCTCCAATATGCATTAAACTATAATCGAGATAGTTGGAAATTAATTCTAAAAGAGCTTTCATCGAACCGGAAGGCCAGGCCGCCTCTCGATACAGCTTTTAAATAATATTATATCAGAGAGGAATTTCCACGTTTGAAAAGGGCTCTGACTCAAACATACTCGAATTATTTTTCAATTTATTATACATCATGCTGCTCGAAATTGCTTCCCGGAAAAAATTATACAAGCAACTACTATATTTGGGGTGGAAAAATATCCACTTTACATAAAACTCTGGTATAATTTTTTTCTAAAAGCGCGAGAAAATCTTACTAAATTTCTTAAAATGTAAAAAATATGTAAAAAAAATATTTTTAAAAACATAAATTTACTTTAATTACACTAAAAACAAGAATAATTACTGCAAAAGTGTGTCATGCTTTTAATGAACACTTTTAAAAAAATTTCAACATTTTTTTCTTTGACGTAAAAAAATATGTTTAACTTGAACCTTTAATTTCGCTAAAACGAGATGTTTTTATATAAGAAAAATGGGGCTGGATTCATGTCGAATTTGTGTTGCTAGACTGAATAAAGCATTTTATTCTTTCATTTTCTGTGAGTGCATTTTCTGTGACATACGTTGTTGCAATTCAAAGGACTGTTATACTGATGTTATAAAACTGGCCCATTCGTCGTTTCATGCGATACATTTAACATTTTAGTAGAGCTCTTCAGGATCGTAAAAGAAAGTCCTTTGAAACTCAATCTGTTTCTCTAAGTAACGAGAATCGTAAGCGTGACATTTACTCGACAGACAGTGGGGGCTTGCGAATAATCAAGATTTATTTTTACCCCCCTCTCCCCTCTATTTTCGCGGACTCTGAACACGTTTATGTGCCGAGAGACGAGCTCATCTGCAAATAGTTACGAATCTCGAGATCGGAATGTTGAAATTATGCACGTGGAACTAATTAGACGATTAAATTTGTACTGCACTTTCTTAACACTTTGTCAGATTATTTATTCAGACTCTATTAACCAATTTAGCCTTCTTCATTCTACTAAATATATAATTTCTACTCTTTTTACTCTCGATTTGGAAGGTTATTATAATCTTTGAAAATATTCTCTATAGTGCGTGAATAGAATTTTCCTGCGGGAAGAACAAAGTGATGAGTTGCTATAAGCAGTGATATCGATTTGTACAACTAATCCGATAATGCATTATGGCTAACATGCTATTATCATCTCATGTTGAACGATCATGGGGTCTTTGGTCACGTCTTCTCACAATTTCAACATCATATTTTTCAGGGGAGTTTTATGTTTCAGTTATAAAGAAGCAAATATTATATTCCATAATCAATATGAGCGTCTTTATATTTCTATTCCCAATTAGTCTCATTGGTTATTAGACGTATAAATATTTCATATAAATGTAGATACAGTACTACAACCTCCGGATATACTTCCGAAAAGGGGATATGTCCGATTGGTGTGTTTCGATGAGATCTACAACTTTTATTTGAAACATTTTTTTTTATTTTGCATATTAGCTGAAATAAACGCAGGAAAACCATGATTTTTATGGGTTTATCATGGTTTTTAGCATGAAAATCGACTAGTCGCCAATTTTCACTATCATATTCGTAATCAGTGCGTCAAAATACATAAGTACAAGGAGCCCGAAGAAAATTGGACATATACCCTTTTCGGAAGTACACCCCAATCTCCATATTAGGACCCTCCATAAGAGAGCCAATGGCCTTGATGAGCTCGGAAGCTTCCCCCACTACAAACCCTACTCACGCGACCTCGAGAATTGGGCGCAAAACCTCCATAGGAGAGCCGCAACCGAGCGCAGCTTAATTTCAGTTTTTTCTCATTGAAACTGCTTTTATGAAAATTATTTTTCTAATTTGCATACAATAATTTGTGTATTTATATATAATCGGTTTTCTTAAAAGTTTTATAAAAATAAAGCTTTACGAAAAGTTTTAAGAAAACAATAAATTATAATTTCAGTTTTTTAAATATAATATGTACATATGTATTGTATTTATGTCCACTTTTATATGTAAATCCATTTTATATGTAATTGAAAGGACGCTGCTTATTCGGCTTTTTCATCGCCGCCGGCCGCGGGCTCTCCTATAGAGGTTGCATACCCAAACACACATTTTGCACACACGCGCAAATCTCCGAGCTCAAAGCCCAGGAGTGGGGGCTCCCTATTTCTCGGAATTCTTACCCCTAACCGCCCGTGGTGGCTCTCTTATGGAGGATGTACTGTAATTAATAAGACTCGAAAATCGTTTTACTGAGAAAGTTATAAATTCGCTTCAATGACCAATAAGTCTCGTGAAAACACCTAAAATCCCTTTAAAGTCCTTAAAATGAATTAATGTCTCATTATTGGTGGAAAAGAAATTAGAATTCTCGCGGCAATTCGTTCTCTCTTACACTCTTTATAAATTAGAGTTTCACATCTCGTCTGGAATTCCTGAGCATCACGATAGGAAGTTTAAAACGTAGATTTCTCGAAAAGTTTCCCATTACTTGAAACCTTTATACGA
Source organism: Synergus umbraculus (assembly GCA_900474325.1). Lineage (NCBI taxonomy): Eukaryota > Metazoa > Arthropoda > Insecta > Hymenoptera > Cynipidae > Synergus > Synergus umbraculus. The sequence continues at coordinate 7,006 of UCOK01019355.1, forward strand.
GATAAGTCGGTGGTAGTATTGAAAATCGAGAATCGTTCGGTGTACTTTTGAGAGATCGTTTCAGTACTTGAGTAGAACGAGTGTATAGCATTAGAGGAAATCGGGAATTTAATGTTCGAATCCAGGGCATTTTCAGATATATTGGTGAGCTGATAGGGAAAAAGTGGAAAGAGTACGATTAGACGTGTGCCAAAGTATCGTGACTCGTATATCGTATAATAGAGCTACTATCATTTGTTATACAAATACTCGTCCTATTTGTCATAATAATAATTGCCACTTTCTATGCAATATGACGCACACGATATATTATATATTTCCTTCATAAGAACCTATAATTTTATTCCATATGAACCTTATTTCGATTCAATTCGAAAAAAAAACTTTTTAAAATAAAAGTCCAAACCGTACAATTGTTGGTATAAATCGATGGGAAAAGTTTATTCTCCAGCTTCGAAATGAGCGAATGAAGATCGAAAGTCTCTTAAGTGGAAAATAGATCTTGGCCCCTCCTGCAGGACTAAAAGAGTTTCTTTCTGGTCACAGTATTTTCTGAAACCTACTCTTTTCGAACTGAAAAGTTTGGGTCGATTTTGTAAGCAGAGAAAATAAATCGATTCCTTATCTGAATTGCCATTACGAGTTGAAGGGAGAGGTTGATCGAGGGCGAATCAAGAGTCACGTCTTATCCATCGTACTTGGGAAACTAGGCTAATGCCTTCGAAGAGTTTGAAGAGTCTTTCATATCTCAGGGAATTTTCTTTCAATAGTGGTTATTATTCATCTTGGCAATTTATTACCTTCTGACCGTTCGGCTTTTGTGAGTCTTTCCGTTTTTTAAAAGAAGATCCCTTATTTTATTATACGCCTGTATTAACTTTTCTTAATTGAAATATTACTTTTCTCTCGGAGAAAATTCCATGAAGCAAAAACGAAATTAGTAAACATATTTTTCAGTAAAAGAGAGTGAAAGGTAAAGAAGGGAGTTCAAGTACAAAGACCTCTAGTTGTATATTTCAGATTATTGTGCTTGAGGTTTACTGCTTTTTCGAACGTAAAATGGACAATATTGGCGATAACTAATCTGGTTGAATTCCTAATTCACGAAGTCTATAATAACAAGGTTATTATAGACTTGTTATTATTCATTTTACCGAAACACCATCTGTTATAATTCCCATCTGACCGAACTCCCAAGTAACAGAAATGTCATTCTTCCGAAAATGGCGTTCGACAATTTGATTGGCCGATTTGAATTTCGCGGTATTATTCAGCCAATCAAATCGCAGGACGCCATTTTCGGAAGAATGAAATTTCTCTTACTTAGGATCTCGGTCAGATGGGAATTATGACAGATGGTGTTTCGGTAAAATGAATTTTAGGTTAGATGCTCATTCGGAAAAATAAAAATTATGCTAAACAGTAATTCGGTATTATAAAAATTATGACAAGTGGCAGTTCGGGAAAATTAAAATTATCTCGAATAGTTATTCGGAAAAATAAAAATTAGTACAAATGATTATTCGGAGAAATAAAAATTATGCTAAATAATAATTCGGAATTGTAAAAATTATGTCAAACAATAATTCGGAAGTATAAAAATTATAGCAAATTACTATTCGATCAACTGATTTTCGGTAAAATAAATTTTAGGGAAAATAGAATTTGGGGCATATTCATGCGCCTCTAAATTTAATATACTGAAAAGTTTTTTATGGAAGCGAATTACTGAATAAAATATAAAATGTTATAAAACAAAACAGAATAAAAAAATGGACATATGCGACCATCTGCGGATTACAAAAGTAGTTCATCATGAAAAGGAAGAGGAAGCAGGAAACCACAGAAATCCCCAGTAATCAGTCAGACAAGCTCGAATATACCAGACAAAGAGATACTACCAATCACAATTTCCAATATACATATATATACATGACATATATGCGAAACCCGTTCGTTGTTAGGTGCCGCGAGTAAGCCGCGATCATTTGTGGGTCGCGCCATAAGGACAGAAAGCAACCTCGTACTATATTATATGTATAACCTGCACGACATCTCGTTAAGCCTGATGAGGAGTCGACTCTAATTCTAGAGTGTCAGTGAGTTTTCGCGAAAATTGCAGCTTTGAACGAAACGAGGCAGAAGATATAATATAACAGTATATTTATATAAAAGTGGTTTTCAATGAATTTTTATATTTACTTTAAAATGGCGGTATTTATTAAATATTTGTCAAGTTCAAATCTTATGAGACGTCATTTAAATTTTCGAGATTCTTGTAAAAGTTCGCCAAGAACTCAAAGAATTTTAGGTCGTCTCAACTATGAAGCTTCCCTTATCAAGAGTACGCCTCCGTCGCATCCAATTTCGCATGAAATTCACCAAGTTATTGGCTGGAAGGTAATCATAAAAGGACCATTTTCGATATTACCCGTAGTTGGATTATTCGACGGAACAGACGAGTTTTTACTAGTTTTTCTAGACAAGATTGACGTCAAGCAATATTACGAAAATATTTTAAGCCAGTAAAAAATGTGGAATAAAACGATGTTTAAAAGTATATGGGCAAATCCACGAAACCTTTAACTTTTTTGTTACTCGGGTGTTTAACTATGATAAACAAGTTGGAATGGGATTTAAGGTCATGTACTTTTATATTTAAGTATATTTCTAGCTATTTCAGTGATATTAAAGGATTAAAAAGAAATTTTCAAGCGTTTTGACGATTGAATTAAAAAATCATTGAAAAATAGATTTTCAAGTGTAACTCTGAAACATTTTTTTTGCTCTTTTGCTTCTAACTTTTTGAGGGTTTTATCGATCGATTTGAAATTTACACCAGATTTATGTATAGATTATAATTTGTATGTTTATAGGTAAAATTAAATTATTATCAACATCTAATAATCGAAATGAGTTTAAATTAAGATTTTTATTTATAAAAGATTCAAAATTTAAATTTTTAAAATCTGAGAACTCATATTTTCAATATCATTGATGTCCAATACATTTAATAGAAATAATAGGTGAATACATTTCATCAGAAAGGCATAAAATTTTTAATGAGGGGAATACTATAATAATTAATACATATATTAGTAAAATTGTTCAAATAATTTCAAGTATTTGATTTTCAATATTTATATTAATAAATTTATTTAATTATTTATATTTAATATATTTTTTATATATTTTAATTAATAATTTTAGCAATTTCGTTATATATATTAAAAAATTTGTATTTGATAAATTGATGTGCCATCAAGAATGAACGAGCTACACTTCAAAATATTTGAATGTATACCTGCGTAACTTTTTTTCAAAATGCGATTTTGTCGTTGGCACAACTACAATAGTATTTTATACACGTCAGAACATACTGTAATTTATTAATCTCCATCGTAGTGATCTTCTGTCAAAATCCTCACCTTAAACTATGGGTATTTCGTACACAATGAAGGGTTATTTATACAGGGTGTTAAAAAAGTTCCCGGAGCGGTTCAAGTATTTTTTAACAAGGAATTCAATGGTAACCTTTATTTTGACCTTCAAGATGATCTTCAAGGTTTTTACAAGGTCAAATTTGTTGTTTAAAAAAAACTATAAGATTCTATTTGATGCTTTTTCGATACCTAATGTATTTTGATAAATAAACAATTTTTTATAACAGTGAATCTAAGATAAATCATTTCTTTTTGTCAAAAACTCGAATTTTCAGTTTTCCCGGACAAATTTTTGAGGGTTGAAAAGAAATGAGTAACGGGAGTATTTTTTTCACTTATAGCCTACCAAAAACATGCCTGAAAAGGTTTAATAAAAAAATTAAAAAAAAAAATTTTACTTTTGAAAAAAATCAACGTTTTCGTGGATTTGCCCATAATATTGAATAAATCAATTACAAATGGATCATGACTTAGAGTTTGATTCTTTATAGACCTCGGTATCAAACTGTTAATACGTTTCAAATGAACTAACGTTAATTGAATTCAGTCAATTTTTTTCTGTTTCTACTTTACCCTTTTCCCATCAAGAAAGCAAAAACACGACACTTTTCCAATAAGGAAAAGTCGTAGGTGTTGAGTTGAGGGAAAGCTAAACTTTTTTTAAGAAGCAAGTGTGATTTCTTACCTTGTTAGGGTATCCGTTGTACCGCAGCAACTTTTTACAGCATTTGCCACGGTTTTCGTAGTAAAACATCTGGACCATTTCAGCCCGATCCGTCGCGGCGCTAATGGTGAAAGGCCCACACCGAGAACTATTCCGATTATTAGTTTGTTGCGGGGGCGGCGGCTCCCGGCGCCTTAAAGGCACGCATGGGCACCACCCCGAGACCATCACACGGGCCTTTATGCCCGATTTTCACCAAAATTTTCTCCCACTTTCCAATCACTTTCCCGAAGCAAACACCCCTCTCTTCATGATGTCCACTTTTTTCTTTTTTCTTGATCAGAAAAATGTCCCAAATCAGGTACTCGAGTAACGATTTTGTTATCTTTTTTGCCTTTCGCAATTTTAGATTTTTTGTTCAAGGCTCTTTTTTGTTCGAAAGCGTCTTTCGTAGGAATTGAAATTTCTTTTCGTTCTTGGAGATTTTGGCACGGATTCTTTTGGTCATCGTTGATTACGAACACATCGCGGTTCGTCCTTTCATCACTCACTTTTTAATTCTTCATTCAAGTCTTTTCTTTGAATTTTCTTTGGTTCAATTTTGACGAGAAAAGTTTTCTTTCGCTGGCTTGAGTATTCGTTCTTTGGTTGAATTGGACCTGAAAATGAATAAAATTAGTTGTAAAAAATGTTCAACTATTATTTAACGATTATTTCATTATTGAGGGAAAATAACACGAATAAATAACAGTTGTTGACAAAAGAATGGTTTAACTTGTCATGAATTGCAAATTGCTCTTCACTCGCAAACCATTTTCTCGCCTATGCGATAAACCTTTACCTCTTTCCTCTCGAGGTACTTTGTATATTCTGTATAAATTCAGTATAAATTAACTTGGCAAGGAGCTTCCGTAAAAGCTTTGCCATGCGTCTCTTTTGTAACTCCTGCCAAGTAGACAGTAGACAGTAGAGAGTAGACACATTATGCAATTCTCCCTTTGTTAGACATTGAAATTCGTACTTGTTGAATTTCATTAGTTGGTTGCAGCGTTTGTATCGTTGCGTTCGACGCGAAGGTGAAGTGTAAATTAGCTTCGTCGGGGCTCTTTCATATAATACTCATCCCATCTTTAAACATCGTCCATCCCAATTGTTTGATGTGCAGGAAATTAAATGAAACTTCGATTTAATTTACTCCACAGCACGTCAATTGTCGACTCCTTTTAATTAAAACGCTTTCTTACTATAATTCAAGTAGTGCGAAGTCAAATTATTAAAAAGTTACTACAATTTAATTAGTAATAAGGACAAACTAAATTAAATTGGTATCTCGCTACTAAGTGAATTAGTAACACTACCTTGATGGATATATACATCACAGTAGACTGTACAAATATATTTCACCCTAGGGGACACTGACCCAGAGTTTCAATAAACTCTAAAGTAAACTAAACTCTTTCTAAAAGCTTATAACATCATTTATTTCTAACGAATCCAGTGTGACGCATTGGGCCACATAGAAGTTCAAAGAAACGTTTTACGCGCGATTATCAACTGCACATCGCACAATGTAAATGGATGGCAGTATTTGCACCATATGTAAACAGAATCATATGTTTTCTCTCTTGTCTCTATTCTGCTATTCACCATATATCTCTGATTCCGTTTTATCCTAAAAATTACACGTGATTTACTTATGTGCGTGTTTGTGTTCTCTGAGATTTTGCTTATCGATTCCAAACATGTTTGATTGTTCTGATTGAATAAATTCGGAAAGCTTCACTCAGGAATTTTCCGACCTTCATCAGACGGATCGAAACTCGACTACCAACTTTCCGATCTATCGAACCTTCGTCTCCATTATCAATCTCTCGTATTTCACAAATCCCATTCGCTCGAAGTTGCTGTTCTTTCTTAAACACAATGAATATGTAGGAGAAGGAAAATCACTATGCGCATTCTTGTTTCCTTTCTGGCCGAATAAAACCGACTGTTACGCGTTTTTTAAGCAGTTTTCTACAATAGAATTCAAACGTATTCAAAGCTTTATTCGAGAATGTGTATTCCAGCCATTCATGCATTTTAAAATATCAATTCTTATTCTCGATTCTAGCCCCTTTCTCCGAAATCCCCGTTGACGAATAATTATTTTCAAAATTCATTAATTACATTTTATATTATTTGATTATGGATTTTATACGAAATTAACTTAATCACGATCTCTCAATTTTATTGTTGATGAAAGAGAGGTAAAACTTTTAGTATAATCTTTAGTTCTTTAGCTTGTAAAATTTAGAAAAGAAATACAAAGAAAAGATTTTATGAACCACGTTTCAAATCAATAATAACATTAATAAAGTCTGGAGCTGTCACATTAATCAAAATATGCACGCACATTTACATTTCGGTTTGTGAGTTCGTGCAACGAAATGTAGTAATGTAGACAACTTGGGGGTCCTTAATTATGAGCGACATTTATATTACGAAAAGTTGTCTGACTCGAGGGAAGGCGCAAGATCTCCAACGTTTCGCGTGTTTTTATAGCTCTACTTGTGACAGGAATTCTCCCCACAATTCAGAGGGTGTAATAACGAATTCTCAAATCTTGTAAATGAGATTCTTGAGCACAAGAAACTACGAAAATGTCGATATTTCTTTTGAGGCTCACTTTCGAGCCACCTAGCTACCCTACTTCCGGGTTCATATATCAAACTGTCACGTGGTTGTCGCAGGTGCATACGATTCGTTCAGAGCGGTCAGAAACCTATTAATATTACAGTAATTCAAACTTTGTTTCATAACTATATTTTGCGAAACGAAACTTTCAGTGAATGGATAAAAAAATACACAGAGATTATAATACACTACATCCTATTTTATTATCCCATTGCTGTAAAAAATAATAGCGCAGTTAAATGTTTATTGTCTCGGAAACTATAAAATCTATATTAAAAATGAATTTTTCGTAGTAAATCATAGTTTTATTACCCGTTTCATCCAGAGAAGAATTTTATAGTAAAAAGATAACTATTTTTTATTTAGATTCGAGGCTATTTCAAAATGAAATAATTTTAAAAAATTCTGATTCATAAATTTTGATGTCATCAGTTTATTATTAATACTATGTGCGGGTAATGAACCGTCAAACTCAGAGGCAAAGGAAATTACGAGTTTGGTAATTAATCACTGGTATAAATATATAAATTCTCATAAGCATCGATTCAGCATTATGAAATTGAATTTATGATCTGACGTTATAGAACCGATTCATAGGGAATTATTAGTTTAGTCCTGCAGAAATTTGATATTTTATAGCATAGAATGCTAAAACTACTTCAATTAATCATTAATGCAATATATATATATATATATATATGAAAGGAAGAATATTATTTCATCTCTCAATGATTACTAATTCTCGTTTATAGAATTTCGTATAATAAATTCTCTCTGGATTTAACCTCAGCAAACACTTCCTTTTTCGCCAAATGGGAGTTCACAAAAAAAGTAACGTCAGCACGCGATAAAAAACAAAAGCTAACATTATTTACATATGAACTCCAGCTGAGTTGATTTCCATCCCATCTGGGATAAAATACACTTGTTCCCATGATAAAACATCTGAAATATTTCTAATCTGATATATATATATGATTTTAACACTTAAAACTACCTAATATTAATTACAAATAGTTTTATAGTACATCATCTATAAAACTGAATCACCCATTGAAAACGCAAACTTCAGAAATAAACTCCGAATACATTCGAAATTTTCAAAAAAAATTTTTTAACAGAGTATAGGTTTCACAAATACGAATTTTTACGAATAAAATGCACCTGTTCAGATGTTTTCTTCTTCGGGCCGGTGGCCTTTCTTCACTTTAAGGCTTAGGGCTTTTCCGTTTATTTCTCATCGAAGCTGCGGCACTTCCGCGCGGATTTTCCGTGCGGTTGCGCACTGCCTAGCGAAAGATCATAAGAGTCATTGAAGTCGAGTAAAGTTAACAGCAGATAAAAACGAAAAAACGAGAAGGGCAAAACAATGTATGGCCGAAAAGTGCGCCCGAGATATGAACTATAGCTACGGACGTCGCGACGTCAAACGTCCGCTTCATGCGAGAGCGCAAAGCGTACTGAGCACTTGTGCTTGCTTTTCGCGTCTGATCGCCACCGTTCGTCTCTACTCGCAATGCCAAAGAGCCACGCGGTTCCTCTACTATTGTATGCTCTGGAGCGCGAAGCGCACGCGCTGTCATAAATCTCGTTGCGAAGTCCGCAAGGCGCTTTAGGGTTGCTCGAGAATCCTCGGAATAAAAGAGGAACGGCAATTATATTCGCGAGAGAAAGAAAGAACGAAAAAGAATGGGGCGCCTAGCTTCCCTGAAGTCGGTTCAAACGTCTTTTTATCATCCCTCCGCAATATACAGTATGAGCGAATTATCTCTTTCTTTATTTTAAGTGCACCAGTGCAAGTCTATGAACTTGGGTTAATAAGAAATGTTGGCACTGAACCCCTTTTGTATAAGGCCACTCGTCAATGTTTTATATATTATATACTTCTGTATAAGTATATATAGGATTTTGTAATTACGAAAAAGTTGAAGAATAACTTTCTTTTGAGAAAATATTTTTCATCATCGAGCCAAACAAGGGGGAAAAAAGTAACCGACACTCGGTGGCTAACCCCTATGATAAAAGGGATTCGGCTTCTGCGACTTTCATATGAAGAAAAGAAAATATATGTATACACGACAAAAGTTCCAATCGAGAGGGTTGCTACGAGATTAGTGTCACCTTAGATTGTAAAGCTCTGAAGAAAATTCTATCTGAAAAGCTTGTACATTTCATCTTTTTCCGAACTTTATTTCATATCTGGCAAATGTATTAAATAGTAAGATATAATAAAGATAAATCGTAAAAGAATATTGAATTTCTTTATTCCTCACCAATTTAAATATCCTCCTTTTCTTCGACGAGAATTTAGCAATTTATTCTTCTATTGTAGTTTAGGAATTTATGAAGCACAAAATTTGTATTTTATTTGAGTATATCATCGATGAATTGAATCGCCCCTATGAAGAGAGTAATTTTTCCCATTGCAGAGTGCACGAAATATTCCCTCAGTACCAGCATAAAAGTGTAGAAAAGAAACGAGATAAACCTTAATTTGTAGGAATTACCAACTTGAAGATATTTCAGATATTGTAACTATTAACTATTAATTAACTGGCAATAATATATGCGCGTGGGAAACATTTTTGAAACATTTTTCATTTACTGTAATTGAGGTATAAAATAAAAAATTGAAAAATTATTTTGAGAAACAACCTTTACGAAATGTTTCGACACCTACTGCGTATCGAACTATAAAGATTACTGACATGAGAGTGAAAGGTCACTTAAAGATTTCAGCTTTATTGTCACTGATATATCTAATTTAGATTGAGTCACCATTTCTTGTATTAATAGAAGACACAGGCTCACATAAAGACTTGGTTTATGTCAGTAGTGCCTTTAATACTATATTGAGAGAAAGTCATTGTACCAATCATCATTGCTTCGTGCTATCATTTGCTGCATTTAATGTGCTTAAGTGGTGTATAGTGTACGAGATATGGCACATTGTGCAGCTTATGTCCTTTTAAAGGAACACAACCAATCACATACATAATATGCTTACGTAATAACTCGTAACAAAAACATCTCAAGTAGAAATTTTCCCAGTAGACTCGGGATAAAACACAGAATCCGACCTATATCCCCAATCAGAAATTGGGTAGATCTGGGGCCCGGCAACAGAAAAATTTCTACATTTTCTTCCTTGAATTTCAACAATTTTCATTTATTTCCTTCCAGACACCCAATACTTCTAAAACGATTCCGAGCAATGAAATTCTGAGCTACAAAGGGTGAGAAAGTTCGACTTTTCCAATCATTTCTGTGTATCGTTCATGTTTGTCTCAATATTGTCTCACCTTTTTGCTTTTTCTGGACATAGAAAAACGACGTGGCACGGCGCGTGATTTCGATGATTCACGTGTTCCGGATACTTTGTTCGGAAGTCTACAAAGTGGATTAGAGCAGACATAACTTCGGAATACCCCTGGGGCAGGGTAAGGGGTTATGCCAGAAAGACGGAAACTGTGCTGGGTACCAAACAAGTTGATGTATACCTTTCCTATAAGAGTCGGTGCTTTCAATCTTATTTCGCATCCTTCGTGCTGGAACCTATGCAAGCTGCACGAGGTGTGAGATATACAGGTGCAGAATACGAAATGTTTGGAGCCGGCTGTGCTGCTCTTACATACTCATACGTGCAGTCCAAGCCAAAATACGCTTTCTTAGTTTCTTCTTTCAGAATTCTTCACAATTTTAGACTATCTTTCATAATAGCAATATATATGCGTTACAATAAATGTATAATATGATATTGTAGCCATCAAATGCTGGTATCCCGTTATTACCTTTTTATTACACATTAATTTAAGTTTCAAATCCATCTTTAGTCTTAAAACAAGACCACACGGAGAAACTTTTCATTGTAGAATGTAATATTATAATATTCATTTTTACTAAAGTTAATAGGAGGAAAGTGAGGAAACAGTGTCAGTTTTTTTTAGAAATTACTATTTTGAATGTTAAATTTACAAAAGTCAATAGCAAATTCACATCTCAACCGGAATTACCATAGTCTTTAAGGAGATAGTGCAACCACATTTGTAATTTTTCCTATCGAAAATAGGAAATAATTCTACCTTCATAATAAAAGAATCCACAGCATTCGTGAATTCTACCATAGTTCATATTAGATTTTGTGCGTACAGTTAAGTACGTACATACACATATAAATTATAAACACATTAACTAAATAGATATAAATAGTCAATTCACGCTTGAATACTATACTAACGCAACTTAAACTAAAAACGCAAACATTCATAAACGCATCGCAGTAACATATGACACTTTAAATGTATCAACTCCATCATACTTATATACTAACAAGAACGAACGCGCGCCCCGTGCGCGCATTTACATTCTTTTTCAAATTTATATAATTTATTATATTTTATTTCACTAATCTCTTAAAATCTATGCTAAACTTCGTAAAAATCTCTAAAAATTCCAAAAAGCCTTTGAAAACCTGTGAAATCGCTTAAAATTCGTGAACATCTCTTAAAAGTTTCAGAAACTTCTTGATATTCTTTTACATTCAATGATAACAATTCAAATCCCTTTTATATCCTTTAAAATCTATAAAAATTATTAGAAATATCTTCAAATTCCATGAAATCCTTAAAAATTCCATAAAAATTTTCAAACTCATAAATCTTCTGAAAATCCAAATTAAAATTCGAGAAAATCTCTAAAAATTCCTACAAACCTTTTGAAATTCCATGACAAATTTTAAAATCTCTTAAAATTCCCAGAAAAATTCTTGAAATTTTACGGTAACATTTAAAATTTCTTTATATCTTTTATATCCCTTAAAAATATTACACAGAAGTCTTATCAAATTCCATGAAATCCTTTAAAATTTCACAAAATCTTTTAAAAATCGAAGAATTTTTTGAAAACCCTTAAAAAATTTACAGCTTTTTGAGAACCCTTAAAATTTGACGAAAACCTTCGAATTCTTTGTAAATTCTACAAAATCTTTTAAAAATCATAAAAAGCTTTTGAAATTCCTCAATAAAATTCTCTTGAAAATTGTTAATTTCTTATTTAAATCCCACAAAATACATATTTAAAAAAATCATAAAAGTACCTTGAAGTACAATTGAAATCTGATCAAAGTCGTGAAATATTCTAAAAAGTCCCAGAAACTTCTTGAAATTCTTTAAAGTTCTACAATAACATTTAAAATCCCATTATCTCCCATGAAATCTTTAAAAATTCCAAAAAATCCCTTAAAATTCCTGGATTTTCAATGTATTTCGAGTTTAGACTCGTGACAAAATGATTATTAACGAAACCAAATTCAAAATTTCCAATTCATTTCACGCGTGGTGGAATTTACGATTCGGCAAGTATCGATTGTCAAAAATCACTATCGATACTTACACGACGAATCAGGAGTGCGGAATAGGCGTCACGATATTTCGACTTCGACTCAATCATCCTTTTAGAATAGACTGTTCAAATGTATTGCAGTATATAAAGTCTCCGGCAGCAAAACTGCGCTCACTCTGCTAGTGACTATGGTAATTTCTTTAAACTATTTTTCAATTTATACTATTTAAGCTACCAATCTTTGTAATTATAGTTTTACTTTTTATTTATATGGGTATCACTTATTGCTAAAGTCAATTTTCTATTAAAGATATTAACCTTTGCAAGTCTCAATGGTAATTTTTAAAGTCGTACTATATTTAAAACTAGTACAGAAACAGTATTTCGTCCCATTACTATGGCAAATAAATCTATTTTTCTTATTATATCCTCACTTTCCTACTTACTTTAGTAAAAATGAATATTATATTATTACATTCTACAACGAAAAGTTTCTCCGTGTATTAATATATTTACAATTTTGTTTTACAACTAAAGATCATGGGCTTAAATCTAGCGGCACATGACAATCGTCATCAATGTGAATAAAGTTTCGAACGTTCAAATGAACGAAATCTTTTTTTTTAATTATATTTTATCCAGAAATATTGTACCAACTAAAAATAACAATCAGGATTACAAGTTTATTTAATTCTTTATTATTTTCAATGTAAATT
>UCOK01019356.1:0-13123 GCA_900474325.1 Synergus umbraculus
GTCGGGTCTAATTGCCACTCGGAAATCCGCGCGGAATTCGATATAGAAATGGACCTAATGTATATTATAAATCCAGTCACATTTCGCTCGAATTTCGCGCGAAATTCGGGTGGAAAAAAGGTTCCAAAACGCCACGCGAATTCCTATTGGAATTTCTAGTGTGGTTCCGGGCGAATCCGGGCGGATTTCAAACGAATTCCGGATGGATTTCGGGCGGATTTTCGGGCGAATTTCGCTCGAATTATTTTCACCTGGGATTAATGTGCAAACAAATATCGTCGAATTTCAAACGTTTTGAATGCCTAATCAATTCCGTTTTTGAAATATGCGTTTTAATTCCTATTAGTGGAAAAAGATTGTGCCTCACTTTAATTCTTTTTAATTTGTGCGAAAGCTTGAACACATTTTAATTCTATGGCAACGGAAGAAAATGAAATCAATCTAATCGTCTTTAATGACATGAGACAACCTCAAAAGTTGTAGTCAATTTAATTCTGTCCAAGGAGTGATAATTTGGACCAAATCAATGCCACTGAATTACGTCAGTCGACCGCGAAAATTGAAATCAATTTAATACTATCTTGTGCGTAGAAATTGCAAACAGATGAATTATATTTAATTCCATACAGAAAACTCGGAAATTGAAATCAATTTAATCACTTTTATAGAGGTTTAAAATTTAAAGAAACTTAAAATTGATGTCAGTTTAATACGTTCTGATAAGTGAATTTTCAATTTTTTTTCTGCTTTATTTAAAATAATGTTAATAAGGGAAAATTTAAGTAGTAAATAAATAAATAAATAAATAAAAGAATTTAATTAGCGGAACACGAAATTAATTTAATCAATAAGTGTTATTTTCTAAATAACAAAAATAAAATATGTTTTATCTAATCGAAATGTAAATAATAGACTGTACGTCAGAAATTAAAAATCATTACATATTCAATTACTTAAAATTAATTACTTGTAACACTTCATATAAATACAAAATGTCTGAAATATTATTTTGTAAATAAAAATATAAACCCAGTGGGCAAAAAATCTAAAGAAGTTTTTAGAACGTCCTAAAAACGTCCTATGTCAGGTCAAATACGTCCTAAACACGTCTTTGGAACATTGGACGTTTTTTGGCTTGACATAGGACGTTTTTAGGACGTTCTAAAAACTTCTTTCAATTTTTTGGCCACTGGGAAATCATTACAAATCGGAAGGAAGGGCGATAAAAGAAGTAAGCATAATTAAGTAAAGTGAAAAGTTTTATTACAAAACTACTGTGCTTCAATGCTGTTAGGTATCATACAAACATATTGCTTTTGTTTAAAATCTAGACACACTATTTTAGACTTGATTTCTGTTAGGGTAATGGGTGAAAGTTCTACGTTTGCAGTGACCTCCCAGATATGGTCTACTTTCACATCCCCAGCAAAAAAGGGTTTGAGGATTAATTCTTTAAGCTCAACCCAACATTTAACATTAGGTATACAACAAATTCTGGTAATTTGAGCAATTTTACCATTTTATAACTGCACAATGGTGTCGTTAAATTTCTTAGACTTAAGATATTTGATGCTACTATAGACCTGATGGTTAAGCAAACATCTCGCAAACTCTAGTTCTTCTTGAAACTTGTTTTTGGGACTTGGCCCAAAGAAAGTAACATTATCAAATGTAAGTGCAGATTTAGTTGCAGTTTTTGTACTGAAGAGATTTTCGCAGAAAGTATTTACGATCTTTGAACGATTAGGATTTTTAAGTTGACATTGATAAGATAGACGGGTGAGTGAATTTACTGACATTTGTTGTTCGACGCTTTTTGAACCATTGACCATGTTTTTTAAAGAATGAATATTATGTTCAAACGGAAACGCTGATGTACACCAAAGAGGACCTGACATTCTTACAGAATAAACTGCGTGCTCGAGAATATGAACATTAAAAGTCATTCTTTCGATTCCATATAGTATTTGGAAATTAGCAACAAAGATCATTAAATCTTCTTCGCATTTTCTTAGTTGCTCTTCGGTAATTTCCATTTGAAGAAGTGCGTAAATGGAATTTACAAATAAAGCATAATGCTCTAACATATCTTTTCTTAGAAACTTTGACAAAATCGGAAGACTATAAAAAATTAGCCAGGATTTCCAGTGAGTCACTTTCCATATACTTTTGGTGGATATCTTTTCGGGAACTCTGTGTAAATCACGTGGAGGCTGTATTAACAGAATGTGTTCATCGATTTCCCTACGTTGCGCTGGAGATAAGACGTTCTTATTCCACTCTGTCCACATCTGTTCAGTCACGCCTAAAACGGAATTATGCACATAATCAACAGGAAAACCCCATACCATATCTACATTAGGTTTTGAACAGAAAGCAGATTCCCCTTTTACCCCTCGCATAGTAGGACAACCAAGTTTTTTAAGATTAGCTACATCCTTCATATGAGAACTGTGAGTTCTTAGCTCTGGTTGATTTTCGGAAAAAGGATATTTCATCCCTGCTTTATGGACATGCTGTCCATTGTGGTAGCAGTAACTACAACCGTAGTATCCGTTATACTGAAGCCTATTTTGTAAGATAGGTCGGGCAACGGAATCCGCGACAACACAGATAGGTGCGAATTTCAAAATTATTTCTTCATCGGATTCTGGTAATTTAATTTTAAGACCATCCGAATGTAAACGACGAGCTTGTTTCATAAATTCACTTATAAAGAGGTTCATTAAATCTGGCTTTGGTTCATGACGAACAATCATTATACCAACCATCAAAATTATTTTAAACCGTAGGTGAGGAGGTAAAAAGTTGAGCAATATTTGAAGTGGCCAAAAACTTCGTTTTGACATGCTAAAAAGAGGTGCACCATCTGTACTAATTATGTACGTGAAAATCTGCCTGTCAGACTGAACTGCTAATTTATGTAATTTGCTATCACTTATGTCGCGAAGAACAAAGTCGGAACTTCCAGTCGAATCAGTGTTCAGTTTCTGTGCAACAATAGTAGCAACTTCTTTATCGTTCAATAGCAACCGCAACTGATACTCTTAATCATTGGTCAAAAAATAATGAGGATTGCTTAGAACGATAAAGTGTTCTTTTTTACATTTTGTACATATTTTGCTTTGACCTTTAATTTCTTTCTTAACAGATGAGTGCAAAAGTTCTTCTCTGTTCGAGCACTGATCGCAATAAAAGTGATAGAAAATTTTGTCCGGCGGTGGATTGCATACATGCGAAAGTTTATAATTTGACAATTTCAAGGTTGCAAACTCTGGTCCTGCGCAACTTTTGAACATTTCTATCATACATTCGCGCTGTTGATGTGTACAACCGAATCTTACACTATATGCAACTATAAGTTCTACAACGTCGTTAACAGTCATTCCCGATTGTTTGAACATAATTTTTTGTCCATTTTCGAAATTTGAAAATTCCTCTGAAATCGAAAGGTTCTCTTTCAAAGGAATTTCGTCTGTTATCGAATCTTCTTCACTGTAGTCGGCTTCATCCTCCGTCGATTCATTGTAGAATTGATTATAATCTTGTAATGCATCTTCATCTGCCGGTAATCCTTGCTGTTCATCATTGGAGGACTTTGCGTCCTCGAACTGTGGTTGACTACTGGACGCTGCACTAGTCTCACCATCTAAAACAATAGCAAAATTATGATTGGAATAAAATTGTTTATTTACAGTTATATACAGTTTAATTTGACAAAGCTTCGAAGACCAATTACTGAATTTATAATGTAAATGTTCTCAATCTAAAACTATTTGACTATACGTATTATTGCAAATTAATTACTAATTAATAATTAATTATTAATTATATATTACCTGCAAATTAATATTAGAGAAAAGAGATCTACGGTTATTTTTGTACTGGAAGACGGTAGAAAAATATCTCTGTGATAAGGGACAATGAGACACATTTCCCCATATGACCGAAATCCTATATTCAGTTTCAGTTTCAAAGACTTTCTTTCGTATAGACAGTTTTAGGGGATCTCGGTCCCATATATAAAAATCGGAACTTACATTTTACCACTGCTTCTGCCAATTTCAATTCTGAAGCTCCAGCCCACGATTTCCTCGTTTTATCACTAACCATGGAAGGCTCATAATTAGGATCGAGCACCAACTTGTAGCGTTTCGGCCTAGGAAAAAGTGGCGCATCCTCATCAGAGCTCATTTTACTTTACAAAGACTCTGCAAGGAAAAAAGTTTCTCTTATTTATTTTGAACTTATCAATTTTATAATTATCAAACTTTTCAATCTACACTGCAATGTCACATTAAATTACAAAAATTAATTTCCAAACTCTACAACAGCTAGAATATACTGAGAAAGATAAATATTTCTTTAATGTTAGGAATATATATTATGCTGCATTGAAAAACGAAAGTATGGAAATAGAAATTAGAATTATATGAAATATAGTGTAAAAGGACCTCGAATTTTTTTTCAGCACTTTCAAAAAAACTATTTTTAAATCTACAGGAATAACGGAAGAATGTTTTCAGATGTATGTATGACATTTTTGTAATAGTAAAAATAAATTGAAAACAAATTCTATAATTATGGGAAATCATGTAAGCACTAAGCACCATAAGTCTTTGAAAATTTTATTTTATTTTTTCTTTTTAATTACCTTTTTTTCAGCTGACTTTAATAGATAATTGTAACATCCAAGGGATTTTTACAGATGAAAATGCACTAGGAAAAAAATAGATAGATAAGTATAAATTAACAAACAAAAAAACTCTAAAGATAGCCTGCTTTTAAAGAAGTCATTTTCGTATTTCTCCAAATTAAAATTTTCCAGCTGGTTTTAAAAAATCTTTTCTACATTTTAGACATGCAGAAAAGAGTTTAGAAAAGATTTTTTTCATGACAGTTGGAAAAAGGTAATAATTTGGAGGAATACGAAAATGACTTTTTTTTCCTACTGTAATTTTGATCAGTAAAAAGCCCTTAGATATTGTAAATATCTTTTAAAATGATCTGAAAAAAGATAATTTAAAAAAAATACACAAAATTTAAATTTTCTACTTCTTACTGTGCTTACATTTTTTATTTCCCAGTCTTATCACATTTTTACCAGTAGAAAAGCTTCAAATTCCTGAAAAAATTCTTCCATATTTTTTTATAGATTAAATATTTTTTTCTTAAAACAGAGGTTCATTAAATGTAAATTACCGTCCAGAAAATGTTTATCAAAAAGCTGGAAAAAATTGATGTAATAATGATATGTACATGACGTGAAAGTGAGGTTATGCATTAAGGAAATAATTTTTACGCTTTTTAATTCTAAAATTCAAAGCATTTATGTACTTACCGACTATTCTTTGTGTGTACAAACGTCTATATTTCATTCACTTGTACCAAATTTTTTTTTTTAAAACACCTGAATCGCAAGCTTTTGACGGTTGTCTCCTACAAACTACAAAGAATTCTTAAATTCTCGAGAATTTAAGAAAATTTGAGAATTTATGTTTTAATAATTATTTATCAATATTTATAATGTTTTTATGGTAAAATAAGTGTAATTTATTTACATAAATATGTTTATATATAAAAAAAGAACAGAGAAATTATTTGTACTGTTAAAGTAATAAAATCGCAAATAGAGTTGAAATTTATGGTTATGTTGACTCTCATAAATTCTCATAAATTCTCAGAGAATTTAAGTCTCCATTATATTTTCGTTATAATTTTCATTCTCGTAGCGTCATCGGCGCAATGCTCTCAAAGTTGGCTCCCTGCGCGCGCAGCGTGTGTTAGCTTCCCACTGGAGAAATTCTGCTATTGACTGGTTTAATTCGATTTTGAATCACGCGCCACATTACAGCCAATGGCAGAATTCTACAGTGGAAAACCAACACGCGATGCGCGCCCAGGGAGCCAACTTTGAGAGCACTGCATTGGCGTCATCGATAAAGACTCCTCGATCTCCCGGCCGGCGAGCCGGCATTTTTTCTCTTTCCGTTTGTCTTCCTGGTGTTTGTGCTGTATAGTTCGTCGTTCGCGATTGTCCGCGATTTCATTGCAATTTGCAATATTCAGCAGTACTTTGCTTTTGAAAGCAATAAATAATAAATATTCGACATCACTTTCATTATGTTCGCGTGTGTTTATCTGTTAAAAGCTCGGATAAAGAAAGTAGTACCAGTAAAATCTTTAAAAAAATTCGTTGCAAGTAAGCACAAGCCGAATCAGAAGTACAGGCTTCAGAATGAAAAAGCTTCGGAAGAGGAGTGCATTATTTTGTTTTTAGCAGGTCAGTATATAGCAGGTCAGTATATATATATATATATATAACCTCAAAGCTATTGCAAGAATTTTAGAAAATTCGTTGCTTCGAAATAAGAAAGATGCGTAGTTATTAATGTATGTAGTATTTTATTCATGAAAATTTTTGGCAGATACTGAGAATAAACTCCATGAAATGATGGAAGGAACCCGAGGTAGGAAACCAGCAATGAAGGTTCTTGTGTCCGCTGGAGAGACGACGGAAACCGAACCTGAAGAGCTGCAGGAGAACGTGTCTTCTGATTCGAACAAGAAACGCAAAGTAAAATCCTAGTTTCAAATACCTAGTAATTTTTAAAAATCTCTTGAAAACTTTTCAAATTCCTTGAAATGATTTAAAATTACTTTAAATTTCTTGATCTTCAAAATCCTGTAAGATTTTCTTGAAAATTCTCGAAATTAAAATTGAAAACCTTGAAACCTTGAAACCTCGAAATTAAATTCCCCCAAGAAATATTTACTGTTAATACTTTTTGCGTAAAACAAGGAATTTAAAATGAATCCAAAAATTCATATAATCTTTTCATTGCACTCAAAAAGTATTAAGATTACAGTTTTTTTCGCTCCGTACCCATAATTTTATTTAAGATATGAATGGCTATACGAAAAAAATATATAATTAATAATATTTATAAAGTAAAATGAAATAGAATTTGGAGGTTAGAACTTAGATCCAACACCCTTAAACTCTTCTGAATTATTTTCAAATCCCTTTAAATTCTTTTAAATCATTTTAAATCCTTGAAAATCCTCTAAAAGCGCTTTAAAAATTTAAATCTTTCAAATTAATTAAAATTACTTTAAATCTCATGACATACGTCGAACTTTTCTCTAAATCAATTCGAATTTCTTACAATCTTTTTAAATTTTTTGCAATCATTACAATTCCCTTGAAATTCTTTAAAATTTGATTAAATCTTTCGGTTCATTTCTTTATAGTTCTTTTATGATTTCTTTAGAATTCTTTTTAATTCCATTGAATTTCCTGAGTTCCTAATTTAAATTTTATTGTCTTGATTGGAGTTCAAGGTTTTTTTTTTGCTTTTGGCCAAATTTTTAATCTTTTAATTTCTAAATGCCTGATAATACACTTTCTTGGTTGAAAAACAAAATGTCTCGATAAAGATTTACTTCTTTGGTTGAAAATTCAACTATTCCGTTGAAAATACAATTTTATCGTCAAGAATTTAAATATTGAATTGAAAATACATTATTTTTTTGAAAAAGTAAAAATTGTGAGAAAAAAAACGGGTTTTTTTTTAATTTGCTCATATGGTAATTACCACATGCTCTTAAATGAAATTCTTACATTTCTTTTATTTATTAGAACCTAATACATTATATATTGAATGTACATAAATTCATATAACTAATTTTATTTCTTCCTGCAGCTATACATAAAGCAACGATGGAGGCTCCTTCCACTTCGCAAAGAGGCGGACAGTTTCCAGCAGTTGGTTACATAACAGAAGACGAGTCTCAGGTGAGAGCATTATTTACTAGAATGAGAAATTATATTTTTAATTTCCAGAATTGGATTTTAAATATTTTTTATTTTGCCCAGAATTAATTAATTTTGATCTAATAGATAATTTTGTAAGTTAAAGAGCCATTATTTATAAGAAACAAAAAAGAAAATATTTTTTGGCGTTTTAAATAGCGCGCGAAACGTAACCAATCCGACGTTTCCAACTCGCCTTATTATCTGTTCAATAAATGTTTGTCCCTGAATAAAAGTAGGAATAAGTCAGCCAAAAAAAATCGCTAATATAAAAGATTCACGTCACTGTATAGATATTTTATTTGTGAAAATTTTTCCCATTCATGGTTTTTTACACAAAAATTAGTTTAAAAGTTATCCAAAAGTAAAGGTCAAAAAACAGGGTTATCGGCATGAATTTCAGATCAATGAACTTCCACTTGCTGCATCTTTTTTAAAAAAAAATTAAAATGTGTGAAAAAAATCAGGCGGCATCTTTAATATGTTGTTTAAAAGTAGATATTATAAAAATATTAAAATTTTATTAATTTTCACTTATACGTTGAATTATAGAGGAAGGTGCTATCTCAGGTTCTAATAGTGCTAGAAAGCTCTATTAAAGCTTAAAATGTGTCAAAAAATTCAAATAATTGATATACACACAAAATAAAGTACTAAAACAATTACGTAATTCATTATTAACGATTATTTTTTTACACATTTTTTTTCCTCCGCGAGAAGAAAGGAGTCCCAAGTATCAGTGTCAAACCGGGGTGTTGCTGGAATACTAATAACGTTTTTTGCCAGATGTGAAGGATTTGAGCTCGGATTTGAGTAAAGGGAAAGAAAAGTTCAAAGTCGTAGGCATAGGTAGAGTATAAAGGTAGAGGTACTAAATGGAAACCCTGAACCGGACAATATACACTTGGAGCTCTTCGAGAGAATCACTTTCACTTGTCGGTCAGAGACCTCCAAAAAGAAGTCCAGAAAAAATAATCGTTAATAATGAATTATGTAATTATTTAAGCACTTTATTATGTGTTTATATCAATTATTTGAATTTTTTGACACATTTCAAGCTTTAATAGAGCTTTCTAGCACTATTAGGACCTGAGATAGCACTTTCCTCTATAATTAACCGTATCAGTGAAAATTAATCAAATTTTAATATTTTTATAATGCCCACTTTTAAACAATGTGTTCAAGATATCATCTGATTTTTTTCACACATTTTAACTTATTTTTTAGAAAGATGCAGCATGTGAAAGTTCATTGATGTGAAATTCATGCCGATAACCCTGTTTTTTGACCTTTACTTGTGGATAGCTTTTAAAATAATTTTCGTGTAAAAAACCATGAATGGGAAAAATGTTCACAAATAAATATCTTTACAGTGACGGGAATCTTTTTTATTAGCGATTTTTTTTGGCTGACTTATTCCAACTTTTGTTCAGGGACAAACATTTATTGAACAGAGAGTAGATTCGCCTCTGCCTCGTACAGCAAACTTCCCACTCGTTTGTAACTGTCTACTTTCCGAATTTTTTTGCCCAATATACTAATATTTTTAATCAAACTTTTTTTCTTATCGCTCCTCACATTTTTAAAAATAACAAAAGTTTAATGATTGATAGCTTATTTTTTCGGGAAAAGGATACTGTACACCTTCATATTAGCCAGTTTTTAAAAATAACTAAATTGTCGCACGCCACCGTGTCAACACTTTGTTATCTTCTTTCGTATTTTCATTTTGACAGCGCGTCCCTCATTGGTAGCGGGTTACTTGCTGTTGTAATACCCATTTCTTAAAAATAAAGATACGATCCTGGGTCCGACTTGCGCGCGCTGTTCGGCATACAGGGGTGCGCGCGTCATTCATGATGGCCGCCATCCCCACCAAACTAGAGTCGACGAGCGTCCAAGAGACGCTACTCTCGCTCTCAGTCTAACGTCCGACACTCAACGGAAAAGAACCATAGAGCTCTTACGCGCGATCGCCGAGTAACCACCAACCGCCATCTTAGAATGTCGCTTTGTTCGAAACATCGCTGAGACGCGCGCGTTAGCTATCCCGAACTTCGCTGCATTTCGGAACCAGGGATCATAATCGTGAAATGATATTGTTGATTATTTAAAATCCGTAATTATTCATTTGTCGACGTATAACGATATAAGTGCTTGAGTGAGAAGCGGGAGTTCAGTGCGTGGCCCGTTTCTTGGCGTTGTTCGAGTTCGACTGTGTTCTCACGAGACACCATTGAGAGTCTCTTGGGTATTCGTCCTTTTAGGACCACCCTAAGACCTCAGTGGTTTGTTTCTGAAGGACACACGAAAGACCGGCAACCCGTCCTATGGCCCGTCTGACCCCTCTTTCCTGAACCGCTGGATCGTATCCCTCTCGCACCTAAGAGAGGCGAGCCCATTCATGGAATCAACTTCACCCCGGAAAAAGTGTCGCCTTAATCCTAGGAGGAGATTAATTCAACGCCGCCGAGCCGAGTTAACCTTAAATGAACAGTGCACATCCAGTACATCCAGTGAAGAGTACATCCAGTGAAGTGAACACAGTGATTCCCAACTCGACAGAAGACAGTGCTGGAACCGAATTGGGTTATTGTTCGCGTCCTGTGAACACTTCCTCGCGACCAACGCATGCCTGTGTGAACGTGCCCGCGATCGTCTGTTGTGACCCACGTTGTCTCGGTTCTACGTTTCAGGGACCGGCTTCGTCGGTGTCCCACGGTGTTTTACGACAAAATCCCAATTCTCAAGCCACAGTGAATATTCCGATACAACCTGCCAGGATTGTTTTGCCTACATCTCTATCCTCGTGTCAAAATCGGTACTGTATCGGAAAGACATTGATCGGACGTCCGTTCCCGTTACCTACGGAGTGCGTATTTTGTTTGTAGGTTACGGCTTGTGCACGATGTGGTGTTCCCCACGATGACCAGACGTAGAAACCGTCCGAATCCACGTCGACGACGGAACGCACGGTTAAAGGCACTGGCCCAACAGGATGCAACATTCAATTCGGAAAAGGAATGTGAGATCCAGGAACAATTTGTGGATGTGAACCATAACCAGTGCGTGACCCCACCCCCTAGCGGCAATCTACCACAATCATTTGACCAAGGCAAGATAGTTTCTCCTCATATTAACCTGTCATCGTCGTCCCTCTCTAACGACGAGGTAATCGACTCCTTCGAGGCCATCAGGGATTATATCTGCCGCACCGTACTAAAACCAACACCCACGCACAGCGAGATACCGGTCGTCGTCAGGGCAAGCGACGAGAACAGCGATCCACAGCTTCAAGAACCTGAATCCTTGTCTCAACGGTCGGGATCCCCCGTCAGTTTGACCCTGAGCATCATCGCTTCTTCACTCGACTCTACCCCCGAGAAACGGAAACCCACCGTGCGTGAAATAGTGCCCTTGTTACGCAGCGTGGTCGTGGTCCCACATCCACCATCACCACTTCCTGACCATCGTCCTCCACACCTCAAGTTCAAAAGGGTTAGGTCCACCCACACCTCTTCGGAAGAAGAAGACCTGAAACCCAAGATCTTGTCTGCCGTTTTTCGTCGCAATAACCCGAAGAGGACTCGACGAGATTAGCCACACCAAACTGTCTCGTAGCCAGGACAGTAACCTCTCCTTATCCTCGTTACTCGCCACTGTGCTCCACTAGTGTAGCTGGACCAAGCAGACGAGGGAAGGAGTTTCAAATTGTTGGAAAGTGCTACACACGCATTCAACTCTTCGACAAAATTATTATGAAATTGTATGTATTTATTTATATAAAATTTTTGGTTTGAAAAATTACTTTTTTAAATAATTGTAGCCGCTAACGAAATTATTTTTAAAAATTACTCAAGGTGAAGATATAGAGTATCCTTTTCCCAAGAAAATAAGCTATCAATTATGAAAATTGTATTACTTTTAAAAATGTTGTCACAATAAGCGATAAGAAAAAAAGTTTGATTAGAAATAAAATTTGTTAAAGAAATAATTTTCGAAGGTTAACATTTTTTTCATGAAATATAATCTTTTTCTAAAACCCTGTCTTTTCGTGCTCATAATAATTTAGCTGAAGTTTCAGACGTCTATTCAGACGAACTTTTTTTCTTCTTCAAAGAATCTCACTAAAAAAATTGCTTTTATTTACAATAATTTGTTTATTCCAACAGAAAGAATGGGAAAAGTTTCTTAAACAATATTTTTAATTGTTGGTGAGAAATGTTTGATGAAAACAAAAATTCGTCTGAGTAGACGTCTCAAAATTTAGCCCAATCTCATAATACCTTAAATGATATAGTTTTATCCTTCTTAATGCTTGAATTAATAAATCTTCTGAGGTTTTAAATTTTCATTTTATAGATTCATATCGGAAGAGGTATTTATATATCAATCCAGGCATGGAGTTTGGCCTTAAACATTCCAAACACAAGGAAAGTTACTTTCGCCAAAAATATTCTAGTAGCCCTCTGTGGATACAACTATTTGTCAAGGACAACAATTTCAGGAAAAGGAAGTAACCGAAATGGGCAGACAAAAAAGTCGGAGGAACAACTAGATCCTAAAATCTTGCTAGCAGTTCGAGGTACTTTTAAACAATTGATAAATCTGACATTGCACTTGACAATAATATTTTTCTTTTTCCAAACTTAAAATTGAAACTTAACTTTTCTTTAATAATACTCTATACTACTGATAATTAATAATTATTATTAATTACTAATATTTAACACTTTTCAGACATATACACCTACTATTTAATAAATGAAAAAAAGTATTCAGCAAATGCAGCTGACGTCGAAGCAGGAAAGGTCCACACTCATATCAGTAAAAAAATTGCACAGATAAAGGATGGAAAGAAGAAAGCTTACGCGCGTAAACCAGAAAGGAAGGTTATAGGAGAGTCTTCTACAATGAGTGAAATTGCTGACAGTATTGAAGATGATGTAGAGGTGGACCTAGGCAACGGAGTAAGGGTATCTCTCTCTAATCTGTCGGACAGCCTTTTAGAACCTGAGAATGACGCAGACGTTACCGAAACCGATGACTTTCAGAAACATTTGGACGTGAGTGACACACAGGTGGTCAACAGGCAAGACAACTTCGAGCAGGTCGACGTAGTAGATCCTTTAGTTGTCAGCCAGAAGGATAAAGAAATTTTGAGTTTGTTAAATGGACAAGGAGAAGAAATCCTGGAAGAGGATTTATAGATTTAAAAAGCATTAAGTTACTAAGTTACTAAGTTACTAAGTTTTTGATACCTCAATTTATCGATCTCAATATATATATATATATATATATATATAT